>JAKSZT010053911.1:1663559-1680460 GCA_026826555.1 Tolypeutes matacus
CACATGAAAAGATGCTCAACATCACTAGTTATTAGGGAAATGCAAACAAAAACTACAATGAGATGCCATCTTACATCCATTAGAATGGTGGTTATTTGAAAAAAACAACAGACTAACTGTTAGGATGTGGAAGAATGGGAACCCTCATCCACTGCTGGTGGGATTGTGGAATGGTCCAGCCACTGTAGAGGACAGTATGGTGATTCCTCAAAAAAACTAACTATGGATCACCCATAAGAGACAGCAATTCCACCACTGGCTATATACCCAGAAGAACTGAAAGCAAAGATACAAACAGATATATGCACACCAATGTTCATAATGGCATTGTTTACTATTGCCAAAAGTTGGCATCAACCCAGGTGCCCATCAACAGATGAATGGATAAACAAAATATCATACATACATACAATGGAATATTACCCAGCTGTAAGAAGGAATAAAGTGCTACCAAATGAGATAATATGGATGAATCTTGAAGGGCTTATGTTGAGTGAAGTAAGCCAGGCATTGAAGGATCAACAGTGCATGACCTCATTGATATGAATTAAGGAAATTGAGCAGTCTCAGAGAGCTATTGTCTGAAAGATAGGTTTACAAGAAAGAGAAAGAGAAGAGAAGGTTGTGATCCATCACCCTTATGGATGTAATCTATGGTAAAGTGATAGAATGTAGTTGTGTATTGAAGGGATAAGACAGGAGGGTAGTGATATTATTAGGTTGGGTGTTGCAGGGTTGACAGGTGGGTAGATTGGGATGGGTGAGTTAGAATACCCAGGATACTGGGGGAGAATTGGGAGGGACCTCTTGGAGGGATCACCAGGTGAACACTTTGGATTTGTGGGTATGAAGTTGAAAGTACGGAGGTTGGGATGCTCTTATGGCAATAGGACATGGAAGGGTCACTGGTTTAGGGTGTTGTTTGGGGGTGGCACTCAGGACAGGGCACACCTGGTGCAGGCTTCTAGGGAGTTTGTGAGTGTTCATTCTGTCATAATGTGTTGTATCAGTGGGTAGAGACCCACATAATGAGCAGGAAGGAGTTGGACTTCCATCTTTGGGAGGACCAATTCATTCAGAAATAAACAGGCAGGAGTCTCTCAAGAGTAAGGGTGGTTCCAAATAGGGGAGGAAAAACCAGTGTGTCAAGACCTTTTGTTGCATTTAACTATGAATCTTGTCATACAATGAGTCAAGCCAGGGGGTCGCCATGGGCCCCAGGAGGATGGGGAAGGAGGAACAGAATATATTAAACAGGGGGTATTTAGTGGTCAGTGGAAATGTTCTTCATTACCTTACAGTGATGGACACAGGACATGGTAAATATCATCAAAATTTATAAAAGTGTAAGGGCTAAATGTAAACCATAGTGTAAACCATTAACAATGTTTAGTAGCTATGTTTCACCATTTGTATATTAGTTATAACAATACTACCATCCACATATAAAGAGGTATAAATATGGGGTGAAGAAAAGGGGAGGAGATTGGGTATATGAGAGACTCTTATAGTCTGTGTGTGACTTTGCTGTAACCTAAAAGTTCTTTGAAAACAAAATGAAAAATAGTAAGACACTGGAGAATGAGAGGAGGAAGGTGCCATGGTAAAAACTGGACACCAGATATTGCAGTGATAAAAGGCAAAATGGAATTTATTTTTTAAATATCCCAACTTTTAATTTAATTTAATTTTAATTTTTTTAAGTTTTCATATACTTTATCTCTTATATTTAAACTTTTCATTATTATTTCATTTTCCTATTAATTGTATTTGGCTGATTTATTGGCTTTATCTTTAAAGAAGCTTTGGATCACAGAAGGGTTACAAGTGGGGCAGGAGAGGATCATTGGTGGGGGGTGTCATGGATGGGGCATGTATGGGAAGAAGTTCACCTGAATATACACATAAGGTATATAAAATTGTTCAAATGTTCACGGGGTATTGTCACAGTGAGTGAAGAATCATTAAAAAAAAATGAGAATACTGAATTCCTATCCTGGAGAGCTCTATCACATTCTCTAAGGGAGCAGCCACAGTCTTCCTAGTGCAGGGACAGTGTCTAGCAAAGGAAGATGATCCACTGATAGGCCCTTGTTATTGATGACTAGTCATATATGTCTTTGCTTTTGTAATTGAAACTTAGCCTATTGTTATGGGGTGCCTATGGTTACCTCCTGAAAGCTTCCTTGTTGCTCCATGTGGCCTCTCTCTAAGCCAAACTCAGCATATGAATGCATTACCTTCCTCCCAGCATGGGACATGACTCCTGGGGATGAGCCTCCCTGGCACCAACAGATTACTACCAAGTGCCAACCTGAAAGGCCACTGGAAAAAGACCTTGAATAAAAGGAAGGAAAGGTAAAGACAATGAGTTCATATGGCTAAGAGACTTTAAAGTGAGTTGGGAGGTCATCCCAGAGGTAACACTTATGCATATCTCAGTAGGACCTCATAGACTTTAAAAGTGGATATCACCCCAAATAGAAGGGCTCCTGAGGGCTCTGGAGACACCCAGGTCCTATGTCAGTGCAGGGAGCTCCAGAGTTTCATGCCTTGCCATTAGGCCCTACTTTGGAATTTGTGCTCCTGAGAGTGACAGAGTTGGACTAAAATATGTCTTCCCTGCATATGATTCATCTGCCCCTTCTATTCAAACCTATAAGTGGTGCTGGAGTTTGTAGGTGTACATCCAGAGACTGGAGTCAGGGCTGTCCATGTGCCAGCTGTGCCTAGAATCTCAGTGGAGCTGCAACTCCTACTCTACAGCTCAATGGTCTCATCCAGGACACCTGGCGGGGAGACGATGAAGGAGAATGACTAACCCAGAGAATAGAGAAAGTCTGCTGCTGCAAGCAGGATAATCTCATCCATCTTATCCATGGGATATAAGCCCCTTCTCAATTGGGGGTGGAGTGGACATCACCATCCCAGACTGCTCAGGATAAGGGGAAGAGCTATGGACTAGAGTGGACCTACTGACATTCTATTATAGACATGTTGTGATTCATGCAATGGAAGAAATTACAACATTAATGTGGAGCCAGTGGCCACTGGACACTCTGGGGGCAGGGAGAGGGAAAAGCAGTTGTAATGCAGGGCCTTTTTTGGGACTTGGGAATTGTCATGAGTGGCATTGCAATGACAGATAAAGGCCATTTTATATCATCATATTACATGCAGAATTCTGTGGAAGAGAGTGTGGTCTACAATGTGAACTATGGTGCATGCTTAATTGCAAAGCCCCAGGATGTGTTTATTCATTGCAGGTGATGTGCCACACTAATGAAGGATGTTTATGTGGGAGGTTTTGGGAGGTGTGAGAGGTGGAGCATATGGGAATCCCTATATTTTTGTGTAACATTTATGTAATCTAAGTGTCATTTTAAAAAGTTCATTAAAAAATATATAAGTAGGGCCCTGCCTTTTCCCAATGTCTAGGACTCTTCTTTTCCACTCCAACCCACCTTCCCCTGAGTCTCCAATTCACTCTGTGTGACCACATCAATGAGTTGATTATACACTTTTGGCAGATTCTGCTTTTCAGAGCCTAACTACCTCCTTGAATTATGTAAGGAAAGAAGTAAAATACAGGAAAAGTTTACATTCAGTTTAAGGTTTAATAAATTATCTTGCCATACATTTTCAAAAGGCTGTGTAGAAAAAAAATCCATTGATTCTTTTAAATGTTGGAAGGTGATAAAAGAGAGGTTTCAATTTGGTCATAATCTACAGGGAAAGGTGCAAAGAGCAGATAAGAAGAGGAATAACTCCCCATCTCTTCCTCACAATGTCTTCACTCTCACACTTCCCTTTGGAAGTCACTAAAAATACTACATAGTCACTCACACCTCCACATTGAGCATTTTCATATTCCCACAAGAAGGAATTGCTTTGTGTCCTATTGTCTGCTGCAAAATTATATTCAAAACTGAATACCAACAAGGAGGCAGATAAAAAAAAAAAACCAATAAAATGAAATTAATGATATTGAATTTTCATATATATAATGACCTCCCAGAGCATTTTCAAAGATTTTACTTATACTGATTTTACTTATACTGATGTCACAAAGAGAGGATTTTTAGTGGACATCCTAAGTGTCCTTAGGATCCTGCTAAAATAACACATATCCCTCCTGATATAATATTATATGTGTGATATTTTGCTTTTTTATTATCTTCCTACTCCACATAATAATGTTCTATAAAGACAAAATCTTGTATATTTTGTTTGTCAGTATATGTCTTGTACATATATTGTGCCTGGTACCTACCAATAACTCATAAATATTTGTTGAATGATTGAATTAAGAAATTAATTAATTTTGGGGGATTAGTAACTTTGCACAACTTCTTTATTTATTACATCTGTGAAAAGAAGGATAAATAAAATGATGCTATTCCAAATACAAGTTAGAATTAATTAAAATGAGAAAAGAGGGAGCAGGTGGAGCCCAATGGTTGAGTGCCTGCTTCCCATGTATGAGATCCTGGGTTCAATCTCCAGTACAGCCTAAAATTTAAGAGAGAGAGAGAAAAGGGCTGGAACAATGAAATGATAGAAAAAATAAGATTGTGCAGAAATCAAATGTGCTATCCTTATCTTTACTGTAGAGAGAGAGCTCTATTTCTGTCACTTGCACTGTGGGATGTGCAAGTACTGAGAGTGTTTGGCCTGGCTGTGTGTTTAAATGCACTATCAAATTACTTGGTTACACTAGTAAAATGAGCATGCTGCTGGCATAAAGATAGACATGTAGGACAAGGGAATCAAATTGTCATTCAAAAACAGACTGTCACATCTATGATTAAGTGATTTTTGACAAGAATGTCAAACTCACCCAGCTGGGGAAGAACATTCTATTCAACAAGTGGTCCTGGGAGAACTTGATATCCATAGCCAAAAGAAAGAAAGAGGACCCTTATCTCACACCTTATACAAAAGTTATCTCAAAATGGATCAAAGACCTAAATATAAAGGCTAGAACCATAAAGCTCCCAGAAAAAAATTTATGGAAACATCTTCAAGATCTGGTGGTAGGTGGTGGATTCTTAAATGGTACACTGTAAGCACGAGCAACCAAAGAAAACGTGGATAAATGGGACCTCTTCAAACTTAGACTTTTGTGATTCAAAGGATTTCATTAAGAATGTGAGACTTTCAGTGAGAAGATGGCCAATGGGTTAGGAAGATAAGGCTTAGATCTCACACACACACAAAAAAAAAAAATAAGAGAAAAAGACAGAGGCTGCCTTGGGGACCTGCTTTGGGGTGCAGCAAATCAGGACACTGCTTCACAATTCCCAGAAGAGTGAGGTTCAGAGAGACAAAGAAGCCAAAACAGCTAAACTTGAGTTATTAAACCTTCTAGCTGCCAGGAAGGGTTCCTCTCTCCTACCCATAAAATATTAAGTGAGGGTAAAACTCTTGGTGAATTGTATCTAACTGAGCATAGAGCAAAAATCTACCTCCATGGGAAGGTGCTCAGATCATTTCTAGGAGGGTACTGGACAGATAGGGGAGCCAGGGGAAATAATGGGTTGCTTACCTCAGTGGCACACATACCTGGCCCTCGGGTGGATAGAGTAGGTGGAGCTTCTGGCCCCTGCTCCAAAAGATAGTGTGATGACAGATTCCCTATGAGGGAAAGGGGTTTGGGAAGGTGGAGAGTGATTTCTTTGCAGTGAGATTAACCAGCTGGGCCCCCCTTGATATCAGAAGTGACCTTGACTCAGCAGGGAGAGGGGAGGGGGAACTTCTCAGGAGGCAATCATGCCCAGATGCCAAGGAAAAGAACAGAATTACATCAGAGAGAAGGCAGAGAAAAATAGGACCACTCTGGGCCAGATTGCAGGGAACCTAACACAGTTGCCCAAGGGAAAAGGGGTTAATTAATCCAGGGAGGCAGAATAGGTCAGTGAAAGAATTCCTGCTTAGAATATATGAAGTCCCTGATTCGATTCCTGGCTCTTCCTTGAGAGGTGATCTGCCAGGTTATCAGGCATCCAACTGAAACTTTATGACAGGGAATATACAGATATTCTCTTTCTTTAGCTTTTCTTGGAACTCTTATTAAAAAAAAAAGATTCCCTTTTCTAAAAATTTCCCTTAATATGCTCCCTAATACCCAGTTCAAACCAGCAGAGGGCAGGCTGCAGGGTGAGTGATTGATGAACACTAGCAGTCTGAGGAGAACCTTAGGGGTCTAAGAAAGAAGGCTGTTTATCCATGTTTTTTTTTTTTCTTTCTATTTTTTATTTTTCTGTCTCCTTTTTAAAATGAGCCACAGCTGTCTTCTTTCTTGCTTGTTGTGTATCCCCTTCCTTTGTTTCTCCGCTTCTTCGTTTTTCTTTTTTTCTCATTTACAGATATACTCTACCTATGCTATTTCTTTTCTCTCATTGATCTTTATATCTCTTGTTTTCTGTTATTGTTCTTTCATTCCACCTTTTAAATTTCATCTCCAATTTTTCTTGTTTTTATTTTTCTTTTTTCTCTCTTTACTTTTTTCCTCTATTTTCTATTTTCTTTCCCTCTCTTCTCAACATTCCAGACTTTAAACTTATTCTGTATATTTTTTGCAATTCTGTTTTTGTTTAATTTTTCTATTTCACTTTTCTAATCTATTCCTCTGTGTTTCTTATTACTGTTAATTTTGCAATTTCCTGAATCTTATATTATTGCTTTCCTAATTTTTACTATTATTATTAATAATATTTTCCCTATCTCTTTCCATTTCTTTGGTCCTAATTTTTTTTCTTTCAAATGTACATAGACAATAAAAAGGAAATAGAATAAGAGAAATGATGTGTCAAAGTGAAACCTTACCACACACACAAAAACAACAACAATATAAAATCAAAGAATTGAAAGAGAAAATAATCAACTGAATAAACCCATCAACACAAACAGATGCCTAGACACCAATAAAACAATACAAGCCATACTAAGAAACAGGAATACATGTCCCACTCCAGTGAGCAAACTAAAAACCAGAAGGAGATGCAGAACATGGAAAAACTAATCACAAATGTCCAATCAAATATCATGAATCAACTTAATGAAGTGAAGGAGGAGATTAAGGATATTAAGAAGACACTGGGAAAACATACTGAAAATAATTGTTAACATACATAAAAAGATACAGATATGATGGTGCTGAATGACCCAATCCAAGAAATCAAAAATTTACTGGAAGCACACAACAGCAGATTTGAACAGGCAGAAGAAAGAATCAGCAATGTGAAATAAAAAAGATGGAACAAATAGACAAAAAGATAGAAAAATCCAGCAGGGACTTAGGGATTTGAAAGACAACATGAAAAGCAAAAACATATATATTATAGGCATCACAGAGAGAAGAGAAGGGAAAGGGGACAGAGGGATTGTTGGAGGAAATAATGGCTGAAAACATCCCAACTCTATTGAGGGAGCTAGAAGTACATGTACAGGAAGTGCAGTGCATTCCAAACAGTATAAATCCTAAGAGGCCGACTTCAAGACACATACTTGTCAAATTGTCCAACATTCAAGACAAAGAAAGAATACTGAAAGCAGCAAGAGAATAGAGAACCATCACATACAACAGAAGCTAAGTAAGATTAAATGCTGATTTTTCATCTGAAATCATGGAGGCAAGAAGGCAGTCGTAAAATACAGTTAAAGTGCTATAAAAAAAAATCTTCCAGCCAAGAATACTCTATCCAGCAAAGCTGGCACTCAAAAATGAGGGAGAAATGAGTGTAACAAACACTGCTGATTTATGGATGTGATTGTGGCTGAAAGGGGTAGTCTAACGATGTTAATGTTAAGCTAGAGGATAATCTATGGATTATATCTCATAGTGTTTTTTGTGATAGATGATGTTTGTTGTTAATATACAAGAATGTTCTACTACAAGGATTATAGAATATGATGATGCATAGGAAATATAAAACTAACTTATAATCTATAGTTAATAATAATATTGTAATATTTTTGTAGTAAAATAAGGAAGGTACTATATCAATGCTAATTGTTAAAAAAAGAATTATGGGATTTAGTTTTATGACCTATGAATATGATTAAGCATTTTGTCTTCATTTTCTTCATTAACAAGGAGATTTTGATCATGTAATTTAACAATCTTTACTTATCTGTGTATCTTTCTGAACACTTGAGGAAAAATTGACTTTGTTTTTAGATAAATGTGCTTGAACAAAATTTTTTGGAGTGATGAGTCCATAACTTAAGCTCCCTTTGGTCCATTTTATTTTTTTAATTTGAAATAAAGTTTATTTTAAAAAAGAAAAAAAATGAGGGAGAGCTCAAAATATTCACAGATAAACAGAAATTAAGAGAATATGTCAATAAGAACCCTCCACTTCAAGAAATACTAAAAGGAGTTCTGCAAGTGGAAAGGAAAAAACAGGAGAGAGAGAGTTGGAGGAGAGTGTAAGAACAACTGAAAAAATAAAAAGAGAAATAAAAACAAGACATAGCATACATGAACTTAAAGAAAATATGGCTAATGTGATGTAATATGGCTTCACATTAATAACAATGAATGTCAATTGATTAAACTCACAGTAAAGAGACATAGGTTGGCAGAATGGATAAGGAAATATGACCCATCTAATGCTGTCTACAAGAAATACACCTTAAATCCAGGGATGCAAGCAGGCTGAATGTGAATGGTTGGAAAATAATTTTATAAGCAAATGACCAAAACAGGTTGGGAGTAGCTATAATAATAATGGGCAAAGTAGACTTCAAATGCAAAACTATTGTAAGAGAAAAAGAAGGACACTATATAATAATAAAAGAGGTAATCTACCAAGAAGAAAGAACAATCACAAACATTTGTGTACCTAATCAGACCACCTCAAAATACGTGAGACATACACTGGAAAAACTAAATGTTGAAATAGAAGCCTCTACAATTCTAGTGGGGGAATTTAATACAACATTATCTCCAATAGACAGAACATCTCAACAGAGAATCAATAAAGAAACAAAGACCGAATAATACATTAGAGGATCTGGACTTTATAGACATATATAGAACATTACTCCCAAATACAGCAGGATATACATTCTTCTTGAGTGCACATGGATCATTCTCGAGGATAGACCTTATGCTAGGCCACAGAACAAATCTGAATGAATTCTGAAAGATTGAAATTATACAAAGTAATTTCTCCAACTACAATGGAATGATGCTGGAAATCAGCAATGTGCAGAGAACCAGAAATGGCACAAAGATATGGAAGTTAAACAACACACTCCTAGACAAACAGTCAGTCAAGGAGGAAATCTCAAAAGAAATCAGTAACTACCTTGAAGCAAATCAAAATGACAACACAACATATCAAAACCTATGGGATGCAACAAAAGCAGTACTGAGAGGGAAATTCATATCCATAAATGTTTATATTAAAAAAGAAAAAAAGGGAAATTGATGTGGCTCAAGCAATTGGGCCACTGTCTCACATAAGGGACTTCCAGGGATCGAGTCCCAGGGCCTCTTGCTGAAAGACTAGCTGGCCTGCATGGTGATCTGGCTCTAGCCAAAAGCTGGCCCACATGGAGTGCTGGCACATGCAAGAGTGCTGGCCCACACAGAGTGCTGGTTTACATGGAGAGCTGGCACAGCAAGATGACACAACAAAAAGAGACACAGAGGAGAGAAAATAAGAGATGCAGCAGACCAGGGATCTGAGATGGCACAAGAGATTGAACATTTCTCTCCCACTCTGGAAAGTCCCAGGATCAGTTCCCTGTGCCCCCTAAAGAGAAGACAAGCAGACACAGAAGAACACACAGAGAGCAGACAGTAAGCACAACACAATGGGGGGGGGTAAAATAAGTAAATGAATGAATGAATCTTTTAAAAAGAAGAAGGAAGAGCTAAAATCAAAGACCTAACTACACACCTAGAGGAATTAGAACAAGAAAAACTAACCTGAAAGGAAGAAGAAAAAGAGAAATTACAAAAGATTAGAGCAGAATTAAGTGAAATTGAAAATAAGAAAGCATTGGAAAAAAATAAAACAAAACTAAAACGTGTTCTTCAAGAAGATTAATAATATTAAGAAACCCTTAGCTAGACTAACAACTACAAAAAATAAGATGCAAATATATGAGATATGAAATTAGGAAGGGGATATCACCACTGACCCCACAGAAATAAAGAATATCATTAAGAGGATAATTTGAAAAATTAAATGACAATAAGGTGGATAATTTAGAGGAAATGGACAAATTCCAAACAACACACAAGCAGCCTACACTATCAAAGAAGAAATTGGTGAGCTTAACAGACCAATCACAAGTAAAGAGATAGAATTAGTCATCAAAATCCCTTATTAAGAAGAGCCCAGGACCAGACAGCTTTGGTGAATTCTACCAAACATTCTGGAAAGAACTAACACCAATTCTGCTTAAATTCTACCAAAAAAATAGAAGTAGAGGGAACATTTTCTAACTCATTCTATGATAATGACATCACCCTAATAACAAAGCCATGATGCCACAAAAAAGGATAACTATAGGACTCTAGGCCAAACTCTGTAATGAACCTAGGTGCTAAAATACTCAACAAAATGCTTCCTAACCATATTCAACAATACATCAGATGAATTATACACCATGACTAAGTGGATTTCATCTTTGGTATGCAAGGATGATTCAACATAAGAAAATCAATCAATATAATACACCACATAAAGAGATTGAAAGAAAATAAACCACATGATCACCTCTATAGATACAGAAAAAGCATTAAACAAATTACAGAACACTTTCCTGATTAAAAAAAAAAACTACAAATGGTAAGAAAAGGTGGAAACTTCCTCAAGACGAGGAAAGGTATATTTGAAAAACCCACAGCTAACATCATATTCAATGATGAAATCCTAAAAGCTTTCCCTCTAAGTTTGGGAACAAGACAAAGATGTTCACATTCACTGCTTCTATTTAACATAGTGTTAGAAATACTTGTTTGAGCACTTAGGTAAGAAAAAGATGTAAAATCCATCCAAATTGAAAAGGAAGAAGTAAAAATTTCACTATTTCCAGATGACATGATACTATACATATAAAGGGCTGAGAAATAACAAAGCTTCCTAGAACTTATAAAGGACTTCAGTAAATTCAAAGGTTATAAGGTCAACATGCAAAAATATGTAGCATTTCTGTACATCAATAATGAGCAATTTGAGGAGGAAATCAAGAAAAAAATACCATTTACAATAGTAACTAAGAATCAAATCCATAGGAATAATTTTAACTAAAGATGTAAGGACTTATACACAGAAAACTACACAACACTGTTAAAGGAAATCAAAGAAGACTTAAATAAATGGAAGAATATTCCCTGTTCATGGATAGGAAGACTAAACATCATCAAGATATCTATCCTACCCAAAGTAATCTACATATTTAATGCAATCCCAATAAAAATCAACATATCATTTTTCACTGAATTGGGAAAACAAACTATGAAATTTATTTGGAAGTACAAGAGGCTCAGAATAGCCAGACATATTGAAAAAGAAAAATGAAATTGGAGGAATCACACTACCTGACTTTAAAACATACTACAAAGCTACAGTGGTCAAGACTGTATGGTATTGGCACAAGGATAGACATAATAACCAAAGGAACTGAATTGAGAGTTCTGATATAGATCCTTACATATACAGTCATCTTGGAGATGCTCCAAACTTGGTGCTTGGAGAACTGGACATCCATATCCAAAAGATTGAGAGGAGCACCATCTCACACCTTACACAAAAGTCAAGTCAAATTGGGTCAAAGATCTAAATATAAGAGCCAAGACCATAAAGACATTGGAATATAATGTAGGGAAGCATATACAGGACCTTGTAATAAAAAATGGTTTCATGAACTTCACACCCAAAGCATAAGCAGTGAAAGGAAAAATAGATGAATGAGAGCTCCTCAAAATTAAAATTTTGCACCTCAAAGGAGTTTATCAAGAAAGTAAAAGGGCAACTTACCCAATGGGAGAAAACTGGCAACAATATACCTGATAGCAGCCTAATATCCAGCATATATATAAAAAATCTTACACCTCCAAAATAAAAAAAAACAAAGAACCCATTTTAAAAATGGACAAGTGACTTGAAAAAACACTTCTCCAAAAAGAAATACAAATGGCTAAAAAGCACATGAAAAGATGCTCAACATCACTAGCTATTAGGGAAATGCAAGTCAAAATTACAATGCAATATCATCTTATATCCAAAAGACTGGTGAATATTAAAGAATTAGGGACTACAAGTTTTGGAGCAGATGTGAAGGACTGGGAACCCTCATCCACTGCTGGTGGCAATGTAGAATGGTGAAGCCACTGTGGAGGATAGTTTAGAGTTTCTTCAGAAAACTAACTATGGAACTGCCATATAATACAGCAATTCCATACCCAGAAGAACTGAAAGCAAAGACATGAACAGATGTATGCACACCAATGTTTATAGCAGCATTATTCACTCTTGCCAAAACTTGGAATCAATGTAAATACCCTTCAACAGATAAATGGATAAACAAATTGTGTTATATACATACAATGGAATATTACTCAGCTATAAGAAAGAATTCAGTATTAACACATGGGATAACAAGGATGAATCTTGAGGACCTTATATTGAATGAAGCAAGCCAGGCACTGAAGGACAAATATTACCTGACCTCACTGATATGAATTAATCAAATTGAGCAGGCTCACAGAGCTATAGACTGAATTATAGGTGTACAAGAAATAGAAAAGGAGAAGAAGGTTGTCAGCCAATGCACAAATGGGCAAAATCTATGATAAAAGACAAGTGTGTAGTACACTGGAGAGGCATGACAGTGGTGTAATGATACTTTTAGGTTAGGTGGTGCTGGGTTGTCTGTCAGGGGGTAGGTTGGGAAGGGTGGGTTGGACTGTCCATGGAACTGGTGGAGGTTTGGAGGAGGGAGCAGGTGAACACTAGGGATTGGTGGGTAAAATCCCTATTGTTGAAACTACAATATTTGGAAGGCACTTTTGGCAATATGGCAAGTGTAGGTTGCTGGTATGAGGCATTGGATGTGGGAGCATTCAGGACTGTTTGCATCCAGGGCAGACTTCTAGGGAGTGTGTGTGCTCATCTTGCCATATTGTGTTATATCAGTAGGTGGAGACCCACATAATGAGTGGCAAGTGGTGGAATCCCTATCTAGGAAGGCCTTCTATTTCCGCAAATAGAAGGGCAAGAGTCTCTTCAGAGAATAGGTAGTGCCAAATGTGCAAGGACAGATCAGTGTGTCAAGACCTTAGAGTTGTTGCAAGTAACTATGAATTTTTTCCTTCAAGGAGTGAGCCTGGTGGTTGCCATGGGTCCCAAGGGGAAAGGGAGGGAAGAATAGAATAGATGGAACAGGGGGAATTTTGGAGGAGATGGAAGTGTTCTACATGATCTTGTGATGATGGATACAGGCCATGTTGAATTGCTTCAAAGTTTATAAAAGTGTATGGTCTAAAATGTAAACCATAATGTAAACCATTTACCATGATAGGTAGCTGTATTTCAATATTTGTACAGCAGTTGTAACAAATGTACATTCCACATATACAATGTTATTAATAAGGGAAGGGAGAAAAGGGGAGAAATTTGGGTATATGGGAGTCCCCTGTATTCATTATGTGACTTTTCTTAACCTAAAAGTTCTTTGAGGACAAAATGAAAAAAAAAAAAAAAAGTAAGACACTGTGGGAATAAACTTAAGACAATGTCACTGTATATCTTACAGTGATGAAGGGAAAATGTCAAAATTTTTAAAGTATTTTTTCATTATTTTTATTATCCTAAATTTTTATTTATTTTTAATTTTTTCTATTTTATTTATTTTAAAAACAATCATTAATGTTCATTTTCTTATTAATTGTATTTGTCTATTTTATTGCTTCATTTTCGAAGAAGTTTTGGATCACAGAAGCATTACTTCTGTGGCAGGGGAAGATCATTGTTGTGGGGTGTCAGTGATGGGGTCACATAGGAGGAAGCTCACCTGGGCAAACATAAGGAATATGAAAGTGTTCAAATGATCCCGGGGCATTGTCACAGAGGGTGGAGATTCACACAATAACTGAAGGAATATCAAATTCCCATCTTGGGGAGCTCTGCCATATTCTCTAATAGATCAGCAAGAATTCCTTGAGTACAGGGGAATGACTAGTGAAGGAGGATGTTCCATCGACAGGCTCTTGATATTGATGACTGTTCTTATGAACATTTACTCTTGAAATCAAAGCTTAGCCTAGTGCTGCAGGGTGCCTAAGAGTTTCCTCTGGGAGCCTCCTTGTTGCTCAAATGTGGCCTCTTTCTAAGCTGAACTCAGCATATAAAGATATTACCTTCCCTGCAGTATGGGACAAGTCTCCTGGGGATGAGCTTCCCTGGCACCAATAGCTTACTGCTAGGCACCAACTATCAATGCAACTGGAAGTAGACTTTGACCAAAAGGGGGAAAAAGTAAAGACAAATGAGCTTATATATAGCTAAGAGACTTCAAAGTGAGTCGGGAGGTCATTCCAGAGGTTATGCTTATGAACATCTCAGCAGGATCTCTTTGACTGCCAAAATAGATACCACCCCAAATAGTGGGGCTCCTGTGGACACTGAAGATATCCAGACATTATAGTCAGGGCAGATAGCTCAGTACTTTGGTGCCTTGCCAGTGGACCCTACCTTGGAATTTATGCTTCCCAGAGTGACAGAGTTGTACTAAATTGTGGTTTCCCTACACATGGCTCTTTTACCCTTCTATTTGAACCTATAATTAGTACTAGAGTTGATAGGTGTACATTAAAGAGACTTAAATCTTTGGGCTCTCCATGTGCCAGCTGGGCCCTGAAACTCATTGGAGTTGCAACACCTCTCCAGTTCATTGGTCTCACCCAGGAAAACTAACATGGAGGTGATGATGGAAAACTACCATACTCAGTTGCAGAGTCTACAACTGCAAGCAAGACTGTCCCATCCATTGGCCCTATGGGATCACAGCACCCTCTCAATTGGAGGTGGAGTGGACTTCACTATCCCAGAATCCTCATGACTGGGGAAAGAACTATGGACTAAAGTAGACTTACTGGTATTCTACTATAGAACTTATTGTGATTTTTAGCAATGGAAGAAATCATATCACTGGTGTGGAGGCAGTGGCCACTGGAGATTCAGGCAGCAGGGAGAGGGACTTGGGAATTGTCCTGAATGACATTGCAATGATAGAAACGGGCCATTATAAATCTTGTCATAACCTACAGAATTGTGTGAGAGAGTGTAAACTACAATGTAAACTTTAATCCACACTTAGTGGCAATGCTCCAAAATGTGTTCCTCAATAGCAATGAATGTACCTCACTAATGAAGAATGTGGGAAATGTGGGAAAATGTGGGAAGTGTGGGGAGTGGGGCATATGGGAATCCCCAACATTTTTACGTGACATTTATATAATCTAAGTATCTTTAAAAACATAAAAAAATAAAATAAAAATCATATGTAAAAGCAGCCCGCTCACTGGGAGAAAATATTTGGAAACCACATATTCAGTAAGGGTTTGATTTCCATTCTATGTAAATAAAGCATAAAACTCAACAATGAAAGAGCCTGCAATCTAATTTAAAAATAGGGAAAAGACTTAAATAGAAATTTCTCCAAAGAGGAAATACAAATAGTGAAAAAGCACACGAAAAAATGTTCAATATCACTAGCAATTAGGGAAATGCAAATCAAAATGACAATGAGATATCTTATTACACCATATAGAATGGCAATTATTGAAAAAAAGAGAAATTAATGTGTTGGAGAGGATGTGGAGAAATAGGAACACTCCATCACTGTTGGTGTGAATATGAAATGGTGCAGGCTTTTTGGAAGACAGTTTGGCAGTTCATCCAGAAGTTAAATTTACAACTGCTATATGCTCCAGCAATTCCTTTAGTAGGAATATATCCAGAAGAACTGAAAACTGCTAAAAGAACAGACATTTGCACACCAATGTTCATAGCAATGTTATTCACAATTGCCAAAAGATGGAAACAACCCAAGTGTCCATCAACCAATGAATGGACAAACAAAATGTGGTATATACATACAATGGAATACTATGCTGCAGTAAGAAGTGAGATTGGGACATATAGAATAACATGGATGAATCTTGAAGACATTATGTTAAGTTAAATAAGCCAGACACAAAAGGAAAAATATTGCATGGTCTCAATAATACAAACTAAATATGAAGAATAAATGCTGGGAGTTAAAACCTGGGGTATAGGTTACTAGGAGCTAGGATGATGGCTGAGAAGGAGTATTGATGATTAATGAATGTAGAATTTTTAATTAACTTAACTGTAAAGTGTGGAAATGGATAGAGTTGAGGGTCATACATTATAGTGAGTATGAGTAAAAATACAGGCTTATAAATGGGATTGTTACTGAAAAGTGTAGACTAGGTATGTAAATGTCAATTAAAAGCAAGGTAGAGAATAATCTAGGGACTGAATAACACAATGAACCAAGAAGTGGATGAGAATTGTGGTTAATCATACAGATGCAATAATGCCCTTCTATGAACTAGAACAAATGTACATTGCTATTTGCAAGGTAGTAAGAATGTGCAGAAGCATGGGAAAAATACAATTAATGTAATCTATGGACTATAGTTAACAGCAATACTGTTAGATTCTTGCATCAATGTCAAAGATGTACTATGTTAATAATAGGAGGTATGGAAAAAATATATCAAATGTATGCTATAGAACATAGTTAGTGGTAGTAGTCTGATGATATTATGTCATAAACCGTAACTAATGTCCCAAAACAATGTAATGTTGTATGGGAATTTCACACAGATATATGATTGCTTTGTAAAT
>JAKSZT010053911.1:1680470-1693066 GCA_026826555.1 Tolypeutes matacus
CTCTGTGGTCTCTCTTCTCTGTAGGTCAGATATTACTGTAGGAAGAGCTGACACTGTATTTGGCTCCTTAAATACAATGGGGATGATCAGATCCCAGGTTGGTAGGAGCCTAGTGGTGACACTTATTTGCCCAACACAAGGGGGCATGGTGACTGTAATGGACAGCAGAATCAAGGTAATAATCAAAACAGTCTGACTCACAGAGACTTATGACATTGGCTAGTTGACAATGAGGTACCTAGAAGTGAAAAAAGTAGGCTGTGTACTAAATTCTTATGTTATCTGTATAAGTAGAAGAGTTCTAGGCTGAGTGGACAAAAGTCTAACTTGAATAAAATAAAAAGTGACAAGGCCCCTTATCAATTCCCAGACTTGAGAGTTTAAGAGACTCAGAACCCATTGAATGAAGGGTAAGCTGGGTCATGTTGGGGAAGGACACTGCCCACTGCTAAAATGTTATGCTATTAATATTCCTTCCAGCTTTCCCCAAAGGAGCCTAAGGACTTTTGCCAGGGTGACTGTGACTTGGGGAAGGAAATGATTAGGCATTTCAGTAATTCCTGGATAATGGCTCTGAACTGACAATAATTCCAGGTGACCCTAATTACTGTGGTCCACCAGTCAGAGTAGGGGTTTATGGGGGTCAGGTGATTGATGAAGTTTTAGATCAGATCCATCTCTCAGTAGGTCCAGTGGGTCCTAAATCAATTCTTTGGTTATTTCCCCAGTTCCAGAATACATAATTGGAATAGACATACTAAACAAGTAGCAATATCCCCATTTAATAAGGGCTAATATGGTAGGAAAGGCCAAGTGGAAGGCACTAGAACTGCCTCCACCTAGCAAATAGTAAATAAAAAATAATAACATGGGAGCAGTTGTAGCTCAGTGGATGAGCATCTGCCTTGCATGTATGAGGTTCTGGGTTCAATCCCTGGTACCTCCTAAAAAATACCAAAAAAAAAAAAAAACTAATTTTAGGCTCTCTCTGACTAGAGGAGCCTGCATCAAATCTCTGTGTATTTCTGTCCTTCTTACACATTTCTCAGCAAGCTCTGTTAACTTCCCCCATTTCCCAATAAATTATTTTTACTGGCCTAACTAAAAAAAAAAAAAAAAAAAAAAAAAAGTAATATCACATTCCTGAAAGGATTGCAGAGATTAGTGCCACAATAAAGGACTTGAAGGATGTAGCAATGGTGATTTCCACCACATTCCCATTCAACTGTCTTATTTGGCTCAATGGATCTTGAATGATGACAGTGGATTATCATATACTTAACAAGGTGGTGATGCCAATTGCAGTTGCTGTTTCAGATGTGGTATCACTGCTTGAGCAAACAACACATCCACTAGTACCTGTATGTAGCTATTGATTTGGCATTTTTTTCCTGATACCTGTGAGTAAAAACCACAAGAAATTTTTCCCTTCAGCTGGCAAGTACATCAATAAACTTTCACTGTCCTACCTCAGGAATATATCAACTCTCCAGCCCTATCTCATAATCTAGTCCATAGGAACTGTGATCAATTTTCCATAAGACATCACTCTGGTCCATTACATTGATGACATTATGTTGACTGGACCTAGTGATCAAATTGTAGCAACTACTGTAGTCTTATTGGTAAGATATTTGCATGTCTGAAGATGGGAAATAAATCCAACAAAAATTCAGGGGCCTTTCACCTCTGTGAAATTTCTAGGCATCTAGTGCTGTGGCACATCAAGATATCACTTCTAAGATAAAGGATAAGCTGTTGTATCTGGTCCTTCCTATAGCCAAAAATGAGAAACAGTGCCTAGTTAATTTCTATGGGTTTTCAAGGAAAGATATTCTTCATTTTGGTGAGCTACTCCAACCCATTTAACAAGTGACCCAAAAACTCACAAAATTGTTTGTGCAAAGTAGTATATACAGGACCATGCCTGAGAAGACCCTGAAGACAGAAACAAGTTATAAAATTTGGTATATTCATAAATGTAATCATATTCAACCATAAATTGGAAAGTATATGATACATGATTTAACATGGATGAACTTTGAAAACATCATGCTAAGTGAAATAAGCCAAATCCAAAGGACAAATATTGTATGATTACACTTATATGAAATATCTAGAATATAAAGTTCATAGATACAGGAAGTAAATTAGAGGTTACCAGGGGCTGGGAAAGGGGGAAATAGTTATTTCTTCATGGGCAAAGATTTTCTGGTTTGGGTGGTGAAAAATTTTGATAATGGAAGGTGGTAATGCTAGCAAGACATTGTAAAAGCAATCAATGGCACTAAATTGTAAACATATTTAAAATGGCTAATATTATGTTACATATATGTTACCACAAGGAAAAAAAGAAAGAGACTAACATGATTAATTACAAAATAAATGACCTGGAATATAAATAGTTTATGAATTAGAGGAGGTGAACGTTGGGCCTCAATAAGTGAGTTAATTTAGGTAACAAATGGAACAGTGTAAACATTATTACATATAATACTATTAAATTCACTATGGAATTGGGATTTATACATTCATTATACCAAAAGAATTTGGAGTGTATTTGCAAAGTACTTTTAAGCACTGTACTAGACTCTGGAGGTGAAATGGAGTCAGTACAGATCAAATTCCTGTCCTCAGGAAATTTGAAGTCAAGGGAAGACAATAAACAAATAATGATAAAATAAATATAGATTTTTATCAATGCTGGGTAGGAATTAAAAAGGCTTTTATAATCACTAATAACAGGGTGGAAATCTACTTTACATAGATCTACTTTTATCTCAGCAATGATATGTCATTCAGACTGAGACCTGAAGGAAGAAAAGGAGCCAGCCATGCAAAGTACTAAGGAGAAGTCACTCCAGGCAAAAGTTGCAGCAAGGGCAATGCCATGAGGTGGAAAAAGCACTTAGCCCATTTGAAGGAACAAAACCGAGCATGGGGAAGAGGATTGAATAAGCAAAAGGAGAAATAGGCAAAAGGAAGTTCTCAGAGAGCCTTGTAGTCTGTGACAGGTGTGTGTTTCATTCACAGCCTCCCTATATGTAATGTGGGGGGATAAAATTGTGATGGGGTTGGAGCAGGGCAGAAGCACCAGTATGAGCAAGGCAGTTCATGGACAAGTGAATACAGCAGCCTTACTTTAGAGGGGAGGGGTGGTGGAAACAGAAAGAGATAAAGCTGGAGCCCAAATTTCAGGTTGCATTATGAAGGAATAAAGTTAGCTCCAACTTGTATTTCCTGTAAACAAAGTGCATTGTTAATTATTTACAAGAAGAATATTTTGTGAAATAAAAGCTATCCAACACATTAGAGTAGGGAATGCAAAAATGTGTAAAATGTGGTCCCTACTGATAATCCTGAATCAATCCTAAAAGTTGTATCTTAGGAATATGATTGATGAAGAAGAAACAAGATTAAGAAAATATTACTAGGCGATTTGCAGTGAACATATGTGACACTTGATCACCTGCCTCCTCAACAATCTTGCTCCATCCCCTGTGATGTCATCTAGTCTCTTCCTCTGGCTTCCCTTTGTCACATAAACATGGTCTCCCCTCTATGCCCCATCCAACACTGAGGAAGCAGCCTCTCTGAAGCCATGTGATTCTCTAAAACTGACCTTTCTCTCCCCATTCAGAGCTAAGCTTCCTGGAAGAGTCAAGCACATTCCTTATCCCTACATCCCTGTCTCTAAACCATCTTCATTTGGCTCACCATGATCTTAAACTCACTCCACCTTAGCCAATCACTCAATTGAAATTCTCCGATAAAATTATGAGTTACATTCAGATTCTCAAACATAATGGACAATTTCCTTTTCTTATCATTCCTGACCTTATTTTTTCTGATTTTCCAGGACTTTGTGTTGATTTCATAATATCCTCCCACCTACTTGATGTCATCCTTTTTGCTATCCCTCCTAACTCTCTCTTTATTCTTTCTCAGCTAGTTCTATCTCTACCCCTGATATGTTGATGTTCCACAAAGTTCAAGCTCCTGCCCATTCCCCTGCATTCTCTATGACTTCACCCAAAACTATGGTTTAAACTTAATCAATCTACCAGCGAGTTACAATTCTTCACATCTAGTCCAGAACACTGTCCTGAGCTCCACATCTGAAATTCCAGCTGGAATATCATAGGTACCTCAAACTAAACCTCCTCCCCCAAAGATGTGCTCATATTTCTTGCAGCAAGGAATGTTACCACTATCTGCCTTTTGTTTAAGCCAGAAGCCTGGAAAGTTTCCTTGACACCTCCCTCTTGTACCCTTAGGTATAATTAGTAATGAGGTCCTGTCAATTTTACTTCCTAAATGTATTTGCTTAATTTATCTCTGCTTATTTTTCCTGTTGTCCTGGTCTTAGCCAAGGTTTTCATTGCTTATTTCCTGGATATCTGACACCACCTTCCAACTGGCTCTTTTTCCTTGAGTCTAGACTCCTTCAAATTTATCCTCTACACTGCTGCCAAGATGATCTTTATAAAATGCAAATTTGATGTTATCTTATAGCAACAGTAATCTAAGGATTGCAATATGTATATTAATTTATCAGAATATACTTCAGATTAATGTTTAATGCAAGAAAAATTAAACTTTGCTTCAATATACCAACAATCCCTCCTCCTTTCTTTTTTGCTCTTATTGTCATATATTGCATCTATAGATGTTAAAAACTTCAATCTAGTGTTATAATTATTGCTTTATAAAATTTCATATATTTTAAAGCAAACAATATATAAGAAAATATTTAACTAAAGAGTCTATTATATTAACCCACATTATTTATTTTTCAATTCTTTACATTTTTCCCTAAAGATTTGAACCACAGTCTGGAGTTATTTATATTCAGCCTGAAGAACTCCTTTTAGTATTTCTTGTAAGAAAAGTATGCTATAAACGAATACTTCAGTCTTTATTTATCTGGAACTGTCTTTATTTCACTTTCACTTTTAAGGTTAGCTTTGTTGGACATACGGTTCTTGACCAAGACTTTTATTTCAGAACTTTTACTATATCAGCTCACTTCCCTGTAGCATCCAGCCATTAATCATATTTATGCTTCCCTCTATGTAAGGAACTCTTTTCCTTTGTTGTTTTCTAGATTTTCTCTTTATCTTTGGCTTTCACAGTTTGACTATGATATGTATATCTTTTTATATTTATCCTACTTGGCTTTGTTGAGGTTTAATATTTTTCATTGCATTTGGGGAATTTTCAGTTATTACTTTTTAAAATATATTTTATGACCTTTTTCACCACTACTTCTGGATATCCCATTACATATATTTTGGTATATTTGATGTTGTGTTACAGGTTTCTGAGTTCATTTGATTTGTCTTTTTTACTGATAATGAGAGTAGACAATTTAAATTTATATGTATTCAAGTACTCTGATTAATTCTTTTTCCATTTTGAAACTTGAGCTTATCTACTGGATTTTTCACATTCATAATTGTTTTTCATTTAATACTAAAATTTCAACTTGATCATTTTTATATTATGTCTATCTCTGTTTTGAGAGTTTCATCTTGTTCCTTCACTGTAGCCCTACTTTCTTTCATTCTTTAAACATGATTTACTTTAGTTCCTTGAACATATTTATAATCATGTTTTGAACTCTTTGCTAATTTCAAGTCTGAGGATATTAAGAGACTGTTTCTATTGACTATGTTTTTCCTGTGTATGGGTCATTTCATTTATTTTGAAAATTTATCATTTTAGATCATATATTGTAGCATGTCTGGGTTCTGACTTTTCACCTGAAGATTTTTGTTGGTGCCGCTCCTGTTGCTCTTGTTGTTATTGATTGTTTCTTTCTTCATTCACTCCTGTAACATTTGAATTTCTTTTATGAATCCCCAAAAGAAACTAATCCATTCCTATCTACGTGAGACCCTTTTGACTGGACTATGTCAGTGAGGCATGACTCAAGTTGAGTCTCTGCCCTCTTGCTGGGACTGATAAAAACAGAGACAGAGAGATACACACAGGAAAAGGGAGCCACTATATTTGATCCTGAAATGTGAGAGAAAGGACTCCAGTTACACCCACAATTCAGCTGCAGAGAGGAGCCCATGAGAGGCTCAAAGAGCTGAGGTGAATTGAGCCATATGCCTGATAACTTGACATGGAACTCCAGAAGAAGGGGGAGCAGCTGAGAGTGATGTAGGAGACCTGGAAAGTGAAAAACACTATACTTGATTGCTTAAAGCTGGGCTCCAGGATCTGGGCTCCAAGTGGTGGTCAGCCTGGAGAGGAAGGCAGAGACTTTGGCAGATATTGGTGGGCATCTTGATTCCATGTGGCCAGACAATAGGATCAACAGTAGCTGACTTTGTGAGAAAGTGCCTCTTATGGTGCCTTGATGTGAATATTTCATGGCCTCAGAACCTTAAACTTTTACCCCAAATAAATTCCCTAAATAAAAGTCAGCCTATATCTGATATTTGGCTTTGACAGCCCTTTGGAAAACTAAAACAGAAATTGGTACCAGGAGAGTCAGGTGTCAGTGCCTGCAATTACCAAAGGTGTTGGAAAGGCTTTATAAATGGGTAAGGAGTATTTTTGAATGAATTGTGAGATGCTTGATAGAAAATTCCTCAATTTCTTTGAAAATACTCTTGGTTAAAATATGTATACTAAAGATGAAAAGATCTTAGTGGAAATGGTGAACCTATTATTGGAAACTGGAGATGAGGCAAATCATGTTTTAAAGTTGCAGAAAACTTGGCAAAATTGACTCCTGATGCTAGTTGGAAGACAGAATTTGAAAATGATGAGCTTGGATATTTAGCAGAGGAGATTTCCAGATTAAATGTGCAAAATGCAGCTGGACTTCTCCTTATAGTTTATAACAAAATGTGAGAGGAAAAAAAATAACTGAACTGCAGTGCACAAAGAAACCAGAAATTGATGCATTTAGAAATTCCACAATTCTAGAAAAAAAAAACCCAGAGGATAATTTGTAAATGAGAATGCAGCATTGGTCAAGCCCATGGAAGTGGTGGGCCCCACAATGACCTACAGAGAAGAAGACATCATCCTATAGATGACTCTCAGACATTGAAATCTAATGGAGTATGCCCTGCAGGTTTTTTAAAACTGTTTGAGGTTGGTGGGCCACACTATGGGAGATGTTTGTGTTGGATGTGGTGGGAGGTGTGGGAGGTGGGCAACATGGGAATCCGAGTGGGTTCCGTATAATATTTTAGGTAATCTAAGCACCTCTTAAAATATATGTATATATATATATAAAAAATAACATTTTTGTAAGCAAATACACATATATGCATATATATTTATATATCATTTTACAAATGTTTGTATGTATTGTGAGAATTTTGATTTTTACCCATAATAAAAAAAAAAAAAAAAAAAAAAAACTGTTTGGGACCAGTGATGCCCATTTTCCTTCCATTTTCTCCTTACAGTAGTTCAAATGTTTATCCTATAGCTGTTCCTCCTTTGTATATTGGAAGCAGTTCACTTGTTTTATAAGTTTCACAGGGCTACAGCCAGAGAGGAACTTTGCCCCAAGACAAACTGCATGCCTATAACTGATTTTGATGTGATTTTGTACTTAGCATTACTTTCCATGGAAAGATACTTTGTAGAGCACCATTTGCTCATAATATGGAAAAGTGCAAGAAGTAAAAAAGCTTTTTGAAGTTTGAGACCCCTTGAATCTTATTTACATCACTTTAGTGGATCTCTGTCTTTGTTTTGATAATTTAAGCTTGGCAATTTTAAAGATTTAGAATAAGTTGAATCAAAAATCAAAGAGGAACCCTAAAACAAAACCACTAGGAAAAAGGGTGTTTGACCATCAGAGTAAATTCACCAATATAATCAGATGCTAGACATCAGCAAGGAAGTTACAAGTGATAAGAAGAATCAGGAAGATATAGCCCAGCCAAAGGAACAAATAAAAAATCCTGATGAGAAGCTAATTTAAGGATTTAAGACAACTAATCAGTGATGGTCACACAAATCTCCTAAATCAATTCAGGTAGTTGAAGGAAAATATGGCTGAAAAAGAAAAGATATTCCAAAGACACTGGTGAGGATAAGGAGCAAGGTGAAACCCTGCAAAGAAAAGTAACAGAAATATAGGAATGAAAGACACAACGGATGAGATTAAAAATACACAAGAGGCATATAACAGCAGATTTGAATTCACTGAGGACAGAATTAGTGAATTAAAAGACAGAGCATCTGACCTGGAAAAGATGAAAAAACAGGGAAAGAAATGAATGGAAAAACTTGAAGAGGTTTCCAGGGAATAGAATGACAGTGCAAAATGCTCAAACAATATGTTATAGGTGTCACAGAAGAAGAGAATGGAAAAGGGGCAGAAAGGATATTTGATATAATAATAACTGAAAATTTCCCAAACTTTATGAAAGACATAAATAATATCCAAAAAGGGCAATGCATATCAAACAGGATAAATCTAAACAGACTTACATAGAGACACCTACTATTCTAAATATCAAATGCCAGGTATAAAGAAAGGCTTCTGAAAGCAGCAAGAGAAAGGCACTGCATCACATGTAATCAAAGCTCAATAAAACTAAGTACTGATCTCTCATCAAAAACCATGGAGATGAAAAGGGAGTGGTATGATATATTTAAGATACTAAAAGAAAAAACTGCCAGCCAAGATTTCCTTATGCAGAAAAACTGTCCTTTAAAAAAACAAAATGAGTTTAAAGTCTTCACAGACAAAAACTGAGAGAATAGTTTAACAAATGACCATATTTACAAGAGAGACTAAAGGGACTGCTACAGCCTAAAAGGAAAATAAAATGGGGCAAGAGACTTGGAAAAGAAAATAAAAGTAAAGGTTATTAGTAAGGGTTACTTAAAAGGTAAAAAGACAGAGAATAGTAAACTATGACAATGGAAAGCCAAAGGATAAAATAGATGAAGCATCTAGTGCCTTTACAGTGATAATATTGAACATTAATTGATTGAATTGTCCAATCAAAAGACATAGACTGGAAGGCTGTAACAGTTTGATATCATTATATTCCAAAAATGGACACTGGATTATGCTTGTAAACTGGTCTGTTCATCTGGGCATGATTAAATTATGATTGGGGCTTTGATTGGGCCATGTCAGCAGGGCATTGAGCCCAGCCACTTGGTGGGTGGGAAATCAAAGATAAAAGATATGGAAAAAGATAGATTTGGAATTTTGAGTTGGAGTTTTTGGGTTGGAGTTTTGTTGGAGTTTTAATGCTAGAGCCCAGGGAAGTAGGCACACAGAGGAAGTTGGTCGTGAAGAAGGAGAGAAGGCCCCAGGAAGAGATGAGCCATTCACATGATAGTCTACCACTGGCCTTGTGGAGGAAACAGAGGAGCTGAGCCTGGAGAGAAGTGGAGCCCTGGAAAGAGAGGAACCCAGGAAGCCTGAACCCTGGCAGACATTGGCAGCTGTATTGCTCCAACACTTGGCCAAAGACTATGGTGAGGGAATTAACTTGCACTTTATGTCCTGATAACTGTGGGCTTCTACCCCAAGAAAATACCCTTTTATAAATGCCAACAGATTTCTGGTCATTTGCATTAGCACCCCTTTGGCTGATTAATACAGAAGCAGATGTGGCTCAAGTGGTAGAGCTCCTGTTTACCATATGGGAGGCCCTGGGTTTGATTCCTGGGGCCTCCTGGCGAAGGCAAGCTGGCCCACATGGCCTGGTGAGTTGATGGCCCATGCAGCATGGTGAGTTGATGGCCAACGTGGCACAGTGAGCTGGTGCAGCAAGATGACAAAACAAAGGGAGACAAGCAGACACAGAAAAATGGACAGCAAATGGACACAGTGAGTACAAGCAGCAAGGGGAGATAAATAAATAAATAAATAAATAAATAAATAAATAAATAAATAAATAAATAAATAAATATCTTTTTAAAAAAGACATAGACTGACAGAATAGATTAAAAAATATGAGCCGTCTGTATGCTGTCTACAAGAGACCCAACTTTGATGCAAGGGCATAATCAGGCTGAAAGTTAAAGGTTGGAAAAAGATATTCAATGAAAATAGTAACCAAAAAGATTGGAGTAGCAATATTAATATCAGACAAAATATTAGTATTAGTATTATTAAATGGAAAATTTATAAAAGATGAAGAAGGCCATTATGCATTAATTAAAGGGGCAATTCACCAGGAAGAAATAACAATTATAAATATACATGCATCTAACCAGGTTGCTCCAAAATACATGAGGCACACTGTTAAAGCTGAAGGGAGAAACAGATGTTTCTACAATAATAGCTGGAGACTTGAATATGCCACTCTCAGTATTGGATAGAACATCTGGGAAAAGGATAAACAAGGAAAGAGAGAGCATGAATAAAATGATAAATGAACTAGACCTATCAGACATTTATAGAACATTATACCCCAAAACAGCAGGATATGCATTCTTCTCAAGTGTTCATGGAGCCTTCTCCAGGATAGACCATATGTTCAGTCTCAAGACAGGTTTCAATAAATTTTAAAAGTTTGAAGTTATACAAAGCACATTTTCCTATTATAATAGAAATTGCATGGTTGGGGAAATTTTATCTGCAACTCATCCAGGCTTGTCACCTAATTTTGGCTGTTTATGTCATGGAGTTGAAGAAAAAGGCAAAGTGTTAACCAAGATGCAATTCATTGTAGCACTTCCTGGAATAAGAATAACTAGAGGGACAGTAAACCAAGGGTGAGATATTAACTAGGATGTTTCATCTAAACAGAGTGCTACTCCTTCATGCCCATTTGATCTGATTCATCCAAAAGGGTTCCAGTGAAAAGGATGATGAACTTGCAAAGATGAAGAGAAAAGGAAATAAATGGGATAGGGTTCATGCTGAAGAGCAAAGATGATTGTATTATAAGGAAAAGTTGTATACCAAGACCCTGGGCTGAGTGTATGCTTGAGGGTTAAATATACTGTAAGGGCTAAGACCAGTGTGTGAGGGTTAAAGACTCGGGCAGTGGCCCAACTGCCCAGACAGCAGCCCAACAGCTGTATCAGCTATTAGCTCACAGAGCCCTTTATCTCCTGGCTCAGTATGCCTTGTATCTAATTCATAAAGTCCTTGGCTCAGCCCACATACTCTCAAGGCACAGCAGAAATGATTCTGGGGAGTTGCATTTTGTGTTCCTTCTGTGTAACATTTGAGTGATAACAGTAATGTATGAATAACCCTAGAAATAAAGAATGGCAATGCTTCCTTGTCTGTTTGTCTGAAGCAGACTGTGGCTGTTCTGGTATGAGCAAACTTCCCTCTCTGCCTAAGTTTTTCTTCTGTCTACCTCCCTCACGGGTTCCCAAAGTGGATGCAGTGTACAGTGTGCAAGAATTTTGTATTTTCTATTTGAAAAGTCTATCTCAATGTCTTCCACAGCAGGAAGAAGTGAAGCTGGATAAAGAGTCCCTTCTTCATAGGGAGAAGAGACAGGGAGAGCCATGCTCCCTAAGCACCCAAGCCCACAGGTGTAGACAGGGCCCTTGCTAACAGGCTGTGCAGGCATGAGCCCCAACCCAACCTGCTGGACTCTGGGTCTTTGCTCAGGAGGTTGTGGGGTCAAAAACACCCTTCTGGTCCATGTTGCCCCATGTCATAGAGAGGAGTCTGAGCACAGCAGGCTAGTAGAAGAGACCCAAGAGCACCTCTAAAGTAATCGAGGGCTCACAAGAGAAACTGGCATCCCTGCCCAGGAGGTCTGACCCTTACTGACTGATGAGGATGAAGGAGGTGAGCTCTGTGTCTCTGATGAGGCTCCTGGCTTCCTGGAGCACTGAGTCCATGGAGGAGGCCAAGGACCCCAATGCCCAGGGGGCCTGCAGGTCTCTGAATGGCAGGAACCCTGCACATAAAGTGGGGTGCTCAGACTCCACCCCCAAGGGCATTGTCTTGTGGGAAGAAAATGGAAGCCTGACCCCACAAAGTGAAAGGAAAAAAGTCAATCAAGACTTCTGGTGCCCAGATTCATGTGATCCTAGCAGAGTCAAGAGGGTGTGATGAAGTGTGAGTGAAGCTTTGAGTGTGCTAAGTATTTCTGGTTTGGGAGTACCTGCCCAAATGTCCAACTTATCAGTTGGAAACTGCTGGGTTTTAGTGAATTGACATGTCCTTTGCCACTACTACATGAAATTTAGTCATTCATGCAGAATTCCTTTGTGGAGATAAAGCAATAGTCACTTGAAACCATCTGTTTTTATAGCATGAAAATTTAACACCTGAATTCAGAAACATGTTTTCTAAGAAATTCTCCTTGCTGATGCATTTGGCAAAGTTGTAAATGGTTGGGTGTCAGTCTGGGTCTGAGTGAAAGTTTAAACATGGAAGATCTAGTGAAATAATTTTGAAAGGACTGAATGACATAATTCTCGCCTTCTGCATCTCCATGGTTTGTGTTACATGCTCACATTAAGAGGTTTGGGACTCTATTTTGGAATCTGTGCTCCTGAGAGTGACAGAATTAGACTCAAATAAGTCCTCCCTGCACATGGTTCACCAGTCCCTTCTATTCAAACCTACATGTGATGCTGGAGTTTCTTAGGTATACTTCCAGAGACTGGAGCCTCCC
>JAKSZT010053911.1:1703066-1720085 GCA_026826555.1 Tolypeutes matacus
GGTCCACGCCGCCGATCCGCGCAGATAGATGTCCCAAGCTTCTCACTCCACGCGTGCACAGCACAGACCCCCGGGCAGGACCCCATCCCCAATCCGTCTTGCTCTGGGAGCTTGCAGTGTGCGCCCTCCTACACCAACGCCATCTTGCCCCTCCTCTCAAGACAACAGATCTCGTCTCCGCGGTGGTCTTTCCTCCGTGCGCCCTCCACGCCGTCTGGGCCCCCTAACGCTGGTTGCCGCTCAGCGTTCCCCTTCAGCCAACAAGTGGTTCGGAACAACCACACAGGTATCGGGCGGACGCCCTTGGCGTGATGTCACTACCGGGAGAGGTGCCCCAGGCTCCGCTCCTCCCTCCTCCTCGCTGGGGTCTTGGGCTCCGCGGCCCGGATGGAGCTGCTGTTTTCTGTGCGGAGGGTTACGTGAGCCCTTTCGAAGTTGTAAGTGGATACCAACTACTAACCAAGGTTTTTCAGAGTGGTTCAGGAAAGTGGTTTTTGTGTGTTTGTGTGTCTTTGGTTGTGGCAGATTGTTTTGAGTTTTAAAAGATAGTGGCTTCAATTTCTATAACTGATAGGAATATCTTATATGTCATGATTGGTCTGTATGGTATGTGTGCGCAGTTGGGTGTGTGAGCTTTGCATCCAGTGTTTTGAGACTTGGTGCTTTTGATCTCTGTGGTCCAACTTTGTAGGCCCAATATCACTATTTCACACAGTCCTGTGTGTCCTATCAGTCAATGTTTGCAGACTCTGTAGAGACAGCACCTGTATTGACCCCTGGTTTGGTTAATTCCCCCCACCCCAAATAAGCATTTTTTACTAGTGGTTTATTCATTATATGTCTGTGTGTGTGTATTTAGAAAACAGTATTATAGTTTAGTTCCTTTGCTTCTAGGATGGATTTATTATCTAATTCAGTTTACCCTGTCCCACTTGGTATCAGTTGCCTTATATTTCCTTCAAGGACTGGATTTTATGTTTTTCTTCAAATATTATTGCCTCTATTTCTGAAATAATTGGGCAAGGCAACTGACACAACTGCCTAGAAGTCAGAAACTGCAGTCACAGATAGTCAGAAAGGGAAAGGCCCTAAAGAAGTAACAATTTACAGACCTTCTTATTGTTTTTTTTTAATTATTTTATTTTTTATTGTGGGTAAAAATCAAAATTTTCACAATACACACCACTATTTGTAAAATGATATATAAATATATATGCATATATGTGCATTTGCTTACAAAAATGTTATTTATATATATATAAATATATTTTAAGAGGTGCTTAGATTACCAAAAATATTACACAGAACCCCCTGGGATTCCCATGTTGCCCACCTCCCATACCTCCCACCACATCCCACACAAACATCTCCCACAAGTGTGGCCCACCACCCTCAATGGACTTACACATCCTGGGGCCTTGCCACCAACCATAGACCACAGTTCACATCGTAGACCACACTCACTCCCACACAATTCTGAGTGGTGTGTGCTGATTTAAAATGGCCTACATCCGTTGCCACAACGGTACTCAGGACAACCTCCAAATCCCAAAGAAGCACCTGTATTTCAACTACTCGTCTCCTCCCTGCCCCAAAACTGTCAAGTGGCCACTGGCTCTACCTCATTGTTATAATTTCTTCCATTGCTAGAATCACCATATGTGTACAACAGAATACCATCAAGTCCACTCTAGCCCACAGTTCTTCCCCCAATCCTGAGGGGACTGGGATGGTGATGTCCACTGCAGCTCCAAGTGAGAGAGGTCTTATATCCCATGGATATGGTGGGTGGGATGATCCTTCCTGCAGATTCAGGCCATCTCCATTCCCTGGGATGGCTGTTGCCCATCGTTGTCTCCTCGCCAGGTGACTTGGATGAGTCCATTAGCTGTAGGACAGGAGTTGCAGCTCCACCGAGATTCCACACACACCTGGCACATAGGTAGGCCAGAGCCTCCAGGCTCTGGAAGTATACCTAACAACTTCTGCATCACATATAGGTTTGAATAGAAGGGACTGATGAACCATGTGCAGGGAGGATTTATTTGAGTCCAAATCTGTCACTCTCGGGAGAACAGATTCCAAAATAGAGTCCACTGATAAGGCATCAGTCTCTGGGGCTATCCCCCCTTATATAGGACCTGGGTATCTCCAGAGCTCTTCAGGAGCCCCTCTGTGTGGGGTGATAGGCAATTAGATGTTTTATGAGCTCCTACTGAGGTGTGCGTAAGAGTTACCTCTGGGATGACCTCCTGACTCTCTTTGAAGTCTCTTAGCTACTTGAACTCATTTGTCTTTACCTTTTCCCCCTTTTATTCAAGGTCTTTTTCCAGTTGTGTTGCCAGTTGGCACTTGGTATTAATCCCTCGTTGCCAGGGAGAATCATCACCGCGAGTCATGTCCCACATTGGGGGGAAGGTAATGCAATCATATGCTGAGTTTGGCTTAGAGAGAGGCCACATTTGAGCAACAAGGAGGCTCTCAGGTGGCAACCCTTAGGCACCCCACAACTGCAGGCTAAGTCTCAGTTACAAGAGCAAAGACTCACAAGGGTAGTCATCAATAAAAAGAACACATCAGTGGGTCATCCTCTTTTGACAGACACTGTCTCTGCACTCAGAGGACTATTGCTGCTCCCTTGGTGACTGTGGCAGTGCTCTCCAGGCTAGGAATTTAGATTCTCTCATTTATTTTGTGATTGTCAACCCATCGTGACCATGCCCTATCTTTTGATCTTTAGAACGATTTTGTATATCTTCATGTATATTCAGATGAACTAATTCCCATGAATCCCCCCTCCCAGACACCCCCCACAATAACCCCTGTAGTACCCATTGTAACCCTTCTGTAATCCTAATCCTCCATGAACATGTAGTCCATAAAATAATCAAATACATTTACTAGGAAAAAGAAACAACTATGATAAGCTTACATGCAAGAGACAAACATAAGGAAACTCAGGAAAAAAAAAAAGAAGAAGGAAAAAAAAACAAGAAAAAAAACAACAAATAATCAAACAAAAAAACAAAACAAAATATAATTAGCAGATTGGGGCATTCAAAAAAATGGGCAAAAAAGCAAAAGAAATGCCTTTAAAAATATATATATATATATATTTATATTTATTCTTTTTTATTTCTCTTTTCATTTTTTCCTTCCTTTATCACTGTGTTATCGGATGTCCAGTGTGCCGTGACATCTTCCCCCTCTCAATCCCCCACTGTCTCCCAATTTTTCAAAGAAGTTTTAGGTCTCAGCAAAGTCACACATGGAGTGCTGGAGAATCACAGTTACCAAACCATCCCCCTTTCCCAACCCATATTAACACCCCCCCCCCATTTTTTTGGATGTTAGCATTGTTATGACTGTTATACAGGAAGCAAAATATAGCAACTAAACATTTTCAATGATTTACAATATAGTTTACAATTTAGATGATACAGTTTAATAATTTTGATAATATTTACCATGTCCTGTGTCCATTACTGTAAGGTAATGAAAATCCTTCCCCATGACCACCAAGCAACCCATTAGATCTTGACTGTTCCCTTCCCCCCAGGCCTCCAGGGCCCATGATAACACCCTATACTGACCCATGGAATGTCAAGATTCACAGTTACATGCCCTGGGAATTTGAACCTCCCCTTCTTAATCCACCCACCCGCAGTGCTGCACCACCAAACCCAGGAACACCACCACTCATCTGCCCCATCCCCCAACATGCAACCACACTCTATCCCTTAACCATAGATTATATCCATATGGGTGATGGCTTAAAGCCTGCTCTTCTCTTACTCTCCCTTGTTAACCTATCTTTCAGACAATGGTTCTCAGAGACTGCGCACTTTCCTCAGTTCAGATCAGTGAGGTCATATACTGTTCATCCTTCAGTGCCTGGCTTGCTTCACTCAACATAAAGTCTTCAAGATTCATCCACGTTATTCCATGTGTTAGCAATTTGTTCCTTCTTACAGCTGAATAATACTCCATTGTATGTATGTACCATATTTTGCTTATCCATTCATCTGCTGATGGGCACCGGGGCTGATTCCAACTTTTGACAATGGTGAACAATGCCTCTATGAACATTGGTGTGCATATATCTGTTTCTGTCTTTGCTTTCAGTTCTTCTGGGTATATACCCAGCCATGGAATTGCTGGATCATATGGAAGATCTATTGTTAGCTTTCTGAAGAACAGCCAAACTGTCCTCTACAGTGGCTGGACCATACCGCAGTCCCACCAGCAGTGGATGAGAGTTCCTATTCCTCCACATCCTCTCCAACATTTAGTGTCTCCTGTTTTTTTAATAGCTGCCATTCGGATGGGTGTAAAATGGTATCTCATTGTAGTTTTGATTTGCATTTCCCTGATAACAAGCGATGTTGAGCATTTTTTCATGTGCTTTTCAGCCATTTGTATTTCTTCCTTGGAGAAGTGTCTTTTCAGGTCACTTACCCATTTTTTAAATGGGTTGTTTGTCCTTTTATTTTCAAGGAGTAGGTTTTCTTTATATATGCAGGATATTAAGCTCCTATCAAATATATGGTTGCCAAATATTTTCTCCCATTGGGTAGGCTGCCTTTTTATTTTCTTAATAACATCCTTTGAGGTGCAGTAGTTTTTTATTTTGATGAGATCCAATTTATGTATATTTTCTCTTCCTGCTCGTGCTTTGGCTGTGAAGTTCATGAAATCATTTCCTATTACAAGGTCCTTTAGATCTTTACCTACATTATCTTCCAAGGTCTTTATGGTTTTGGCTCTTATATTTAGATCTTTGATCCATCTTGAGATGATTTTTTTATAAGGTGTGAGAAGGTATTCTTCTCTCATTCTTTTGGATATGGATATCCAGTTCTCTAAGTACCATTTGTTAAAGAGGCCATTCTCTCCCACCTGAGTGGGCTTTGTGGCCTCGTCAAATATCAGATGACTGTATATGCGAGGATCTATATCAGAACTCTCAATTCGGTTGCATTGGCCAGTAGGTTTATCTTTGTGCCAATACCATGCAGTTTTGATCACTGTAGCTTTGTAGTATGTTTTAAAGACAGGTAGTGTGATACCTCCAACTTCATTTTTTTTTTCAATATGTCTTTGGCAATTTGGGGCCTCTTGCCTCTCCAAATATATTTTGTGGGTAGTTTTTCCAGTTCCTTAAAAAATACAGTGTTGACTTTTATTGGGATTGCATTAAATCTGTAGATTAGTTTGGGTAGGACAGACATCTTGATGATATTTAGCCTTCTTATCCATGAACAGGCAATATTTTTTCATTTATTTAAGTCTTCTTAGATTTCCTTTAACAGTGTTGTGTAGTTTTCTGTATATAAGTCCTTTACATTTTAGTTAAATTTATTTCTAGCTATTTGATTGTTTTATTTACTCTTGTAAATGGTATTTTTTTCCTGATTTCCTCCTCAGTTTGCTCGTTATTGGTGTACAGAAATGCTGCTGATTTTTGAGCATTGATCTTTTAGCCTGCAACATTACTGAACTCCTTTATAATTCTAGAAGCCTTGTTGTTGATTTCTCAGGGCTTTCTATGTATAGGATCATGTCATCTGCAAATAATGAAATTTTTAATTCTTCTTTTCCAATCTGGGTGCCTTGTATGTCCTTTTCTTTTCTCAATGCTCGTGCAAGTGCTTCTAAGACAATGTTAAATAGGAGTGGTGATAGTGGGCATCCTTGTCTTGTTCCCAATCAGAGGGAAGGCTTTTAGGATTTCACCATTGAAAATGATGTTAGCTTTGGTTTTTCATATATACCCTTTATCATTTTCAGAAAGTTTCCATCTATTCCTATCTTTTGCAGTGTTTTTATGAGGAAAGAGTGCTGTATTTTGTTGAATGCTTTTTCTGCATCTATAGAGATGATCATGTTATTTTTTTATTTCAATCTGTTTATGTGGTGTATTGCATTGATTGATTTTGTTATATTGAACCATCCTTGCATACCTGGGATGAAACCCACTTAGTCATGTTGTATAATCCTTTTGATATGCTGTTGAATGCAATTAGCAAGTATTTTGTTAAGGTCTTTAACATCTAGGTTCATTAGAGAAATTGGTCTGTAATTTTCCTTTCTTGTGTTATCTTCATTTGGTTTTGGTATTAGGGTAATGTTGGCATCATAGAATGAGTTAGGCAATATTCCTTATACTTCTATTTTTTTGAAGAGCTTAAGTAGAATTGGTGTTAGCTCTTTCAGGAATGTTTCGTAGAATTCAGCTGTGAAGCCATCTCGTCCTGGACTCTTCTAAGTTGGGAGATTTTTGATGACTGAGTCTATCTCTTTACTTGTAATTTGACTGTTGATTTCATCTATTTCTTCTTTCATTAATGTTGGCTGTTTGTGGGTTTCAAGAAACTTGTCCATTTCATCTAAGTTGTCATTCTTGTTGACATATAATTTTTCAAAGTATCCTCTTATGATACTCTTTATTTCTGTGGGGTCAGTAGTGATATCACCTTGCTCATTTCTTATTTTATGTATTTGTCTCAGTTCCCTCTTTTTCTTTGTTAGTCTGGCTAAGGGTTTGTCAATTTTTTTGATATTTTTGAAGAACCAACTTTTGTTTTTTTTTATTGTTTCCAGTGCTTTCTTATTCTCTATTTCATTTAGTTCTGCTCTAATCTTTGTTATTTCCTTCTTTCTACTTCCTTTAATTTTAGTTTGTTGTTGTTTTTCCAATTCCTCCAAATGTGCAGTTAGGTCTTCAATTTTAGCTCTTTCTTCTTTTTTAATATATGAATTTAGGGCTTTGAACTTCCCTCTCAGGACTGCTTTTCCTGCATCCCATTGATATGTTGTGTTGTTGTTTTCATTAGTTTCAAGGAAGTTACTGACTTCTTTTGAGATTTCCTCTTTGACCCACTGTTTGTCTAATTGTGTGTTGTTTAACTTCCATATCCTTGTGCCTAACCTGTTTCTCTGGCCCTTAGTGATTTCCAACTTCAAACCATTGTGGTCAGAGAAATTACTTTGTATAATCTCAACTTTTTGAATTCATTGAGTGTTGTTCTGTGGCCTAGCATGTGGTCTATTTTGAAGAGTGTTCCATGTGCACTCGAGAAGAATGTAAATCCCACTGTATTTGGGTGTAGTGTTCTGTATATGTCTATTAAGTCCAGTTCTGGTAATGTATAGTTGAGTGCCTTAATTTCTTTATTGATTCTCTGCCTAGATGTTCTGTCTAATGATGGTAGTGGTGTGTTGAAATCCCCTGCTAGAATTGTAGAGGCATTTATTTCTCCTCTTAGTTTTTCCAGAGTTTGCTGCACTTATTTTGAGGCACCCCGGTTAGGTGCGTAACGTTGATGATTGTTCTCTCTTCTTGAGAGGTTACTCCTTTTACTAATATGTACTGTCCATCTCTGTCTCTTACAATAGTTTTGCATTTAAAGTCTATTTTGTCTGATATTAGAATAGCTACTCCAGCCCTTTTTTGGCTTTTGTTAGCTTGTAAAATGGTTTCCAGCCATTCACTTTCAGCCTCCTTGAATCTCTGGGTCGAAGGTGGGTTTCTTGTAGACAGCATGTAGATGGATCTTATTTTCTTATCCATTCTGCCAATCTGTGTCTTTTGATTGGTGAATTTAATCCATTAATATTCAGTGTTATTACTCATAATGAATTTCTTACTTCAGCCATTTTTTCTTTGGGTTAATGTATGTCATATGTTGTTTTGTTTCTCTTTTTGTCTTTTCAGTTGTTTTTAAACTCTCCTCTAACTCTCTCCCCCTTGTTTTTTCCTTTCATCTTGTAGAGATTCCTTTAGTATTTCTTGAAGTACTGTTTTTTTCTTGACATACTCTCTTAATTGCTGTTTATCTGTGAATATTTTGAACTCTCCATCATTTTTGTATGCCAATTTTGCTGGATAAAGAATTCGTGGCTGGAAATTTTTTCCTTTAGTGTTTTGACTATGTCATACCACTGTCTTCTTGCCTCCATGGTTTCAGCTGAGAAATAAGGACTTAATCTTATTGTGCTTCCCTTGTATGTGATGGTTCTCTTTTCTCTTGCTGTCTTAAGTATTTTCTCTTTGTCTTGAGCATTGGACATTTTGACAAGTATATGTCTTGGAATTGGCCTGTTGGGATTTATACCATTTGGGGTGTGCTTTGCTTCCTGGAAATGCACATCCATCTCTCTCAATAGAGTTGGGAAGTTTTCAGCCATTATTTCCTTCAACACTCCTTCTGTTCCCTTTCCCTTCTCTTCTCCTTTTGGGATGCCCATAATGCATATGTTTGTGCATTTTGTATTATCGGTTAACTCCCTGAGTCCATGCTGGATTTTTTCTATCTTTTTGTCTATCTGTTCTACAATCTCTTTGATTTCATCTGTATTGTCTTCCATATCACTAATTCTTTCCTCTGCCTGTTCAAATCTGCTGCCATATGAGTCCAGCGTCTTTTTCATATTTTGGATTGTGCCATTGTTCATCTTCATATCCATTACCATTTTAGGCATGTTTGCTATTTCTTCAGTATGTTCTCCCAGTGTCTTCTTTATATCCTTAATCTCTTCCTTCAGTTCTTTAAGTTGGTCCATGATATTTGTTTGGATAGCTTTGATTAGTTGTTCAATGTACTGCATTGCTTCCTGGTTTTTATTTTGTGGATTGGACTGGTCAATGTTTTCCAGTTTCTCAGAGTCATTTGTACTTTTCTGTTGCCCTCTAGTAATCATATTATTTTGATGGGTTTGTGCAGTTGATTAGCTTTTCTCTATGCTCTAGAGTTTTATTTAGCTGTTCGTTCTGCGTGTGAGTTGAGTTTTCTCTTTTGCAGTTTTTCTTCTTATTTTATTTCCTTAATTCTTTCTATGTTCCCTTGAAGGCAAAAGGTTAGGGCCAGAGGAATCAAAAGATATAAGGAAGGCAGAAGGATAATAGTAATATTGATAAAAGTCAGAAGAGGGGCAAAATGAGACTTAAAGGGATGAATATATAACTTGTGTAGGCAGTGTAGAGTACTAGGGGAAAAAATGGAGTTCCTACAATGGACTGGGAAAACAAGTGGAGGAATATATATGTAGTGATTTAGAAGGCTAAAATTATGAAGAGGGAGAGAACTAGTAAAGAAAGGTCTGAGAGGAAAAAGTTAATACTAATTAAAAAAAAGAGGAAAACAAAATAGATGGAATAGAAATTGATACCCTTGAATTGTGGGCCTATGAAAAAATGTTGTATCTAATAGCCACAACAGAAAACAGAAGGCAGAAAGATGCAGGAAGGATAAGCGATAGTTTGTAATACAAAATCAATATATACAGCGAGTTGGAAATTACTGAAAAAGAAGCACAGCAAGGAAACGACAAGCTAGCAGCACCTAATTTTTTAAAAAATGGAAGAAAAAAGAAAGTGGGGAGGAAAGAAGAAAGAAAAGCAAGGGACCAGAAAGAAACAGAGAGAAACCAAAGATCCACACAGGCAAGCACTCAAACAGAGCTAAGGGGGGGTCATTGATTTCCCTAGGGTCCATGTGGATCCTTCCTGCCTACTTGTGTTTATCAATCAATTTCCCCACAGGGTTCTATATGCAGGTCCTGAAGCAGCTTTTAGATATTAAACTAAATTAAAAAGAATTTATTTTTCATTTATTGAAGTGACCTTCTCACTTTTTTATTTTTAATTTTATTTTTTTTAGTGAAATACAGGACCCATAATAATTCCTCCTCTAGACCAACCCCCTTACAGAAGGACCCTAGCTGGGCCCATGGAAATTAATCAAGCACGTCCCACTACCTGGACTAACTTCTGATGTTAGTCATCACGGAGTGCTAAAGATGGCCGATTCTGCCCCTTCTGGAGTGGAGCTCAAGTGTCACTGGGTTGCTAAGTAAATCAGTTTGAGTGCAGATTCACGTCTGCTCTCAGCCTGATGCTGCTTCAGGTCGGCTTATCTGCTCCCCAAAGCTATGGGGTGGTGCAGGCAGCCAGATCGATGTCTAAAAATAAAAAATGCCCTTCCCTGTCCTTCAACAGAACCCTCCCTCTTTTGGGAAGTGTCCCTTCTTCCTGGGTCCACAGCGGCCCGGGTCTTATCCCTGGGACGCTAGGGAAATCAGCTCCGTCCCCCGACCAGAATCCCCATTCCGGTTCACTGGGTGCCGATTAGCCCATTTGTTCTGTTCACACAAGTTCCAAGGGGCGCCAGGCAGCCAGATCCCCAGAAAATAAAACTTTCTCGCCTGCTTGCGGCTCCAAGTGGCCGTTTTATTTTATTTTATATTTTCTCCCTAACCGCTGGGCTCAGCCTTCTGTGCCAACCACCACCAGCAGCTTAAAACTCACGAATCTCCACCGTTCCATCCACGCTGTTGATCCGTGCAGATAGATGTCCCAAGCTTCTCACTCCATGTGTGCACAACACAGACCCCCGGGCAGGAGCCCGTCCACAATCCACCTTGCTCTGGGAGCTTGCAGTGTGTGCCCTCCTGCACTAACGCCATCTTATGTCTTTTTAAAATTAAAAAAAAAATATTGAAGTATATTACTCACACATAAACAATAAGTGTATAGTAAAAGTTGTGAACTTCCCCAGCAAACATGTCTAACATCATATAGGTGTCCCATACATCAACCCACCACCAATACTTTGCATTGTTGTGAGATATTTGTTACAAATTATGAAAGAATATCATCAAACTCTTACTACTAACTAGAGTCCATATATTACAATTGTGTATTTTCCCCCAAACCACCCTATTATTATTTTTAAAGTATATATAAAAAACAATCATGCACATGTTAAGAATTCCCATACAACACTCCTCCATCAGCATACCACACCATGGTGGAACATTTGTTACAGATTGTGAGATAATATCATCAAACTATTACCACTAACCATGGTCCATAGCATATATTTGGCACATTTTTTCCGTACTTCTCCATTATCAACATCTTTGACATAGATTCATGAATAAAAGTTTGGAACACTTTATGAATTTGTGTGTCATCCTTGCACAGGGGTTATGCTGATATTTTCATTCCAATTTTAGTATATGTGCTGCCAAAGCAAGCAGAAGACCTCACTATATCATATAGTCATGGGTTTCCCATTGGTTGGTGCTTGCATGCTCTGTAGAGACTGCATCTGTGTTGACTCCTGATGTGGTTAATACCCCCTTCACATTATAAGTAAATTTTACTAGTGGTTTATTCATCATATATATGCATATATATGTATATATATATATATATGTATATATATATATATATACACATATATATAGATATATATACACATATACACAAAATTATAGTTTAGTTCCTTTGTTTCTATGATGTGTTTATTTTGTATTTCACTTTAGCCTGTCCTTGGTATTGGTTAACATATATTTCCATAGAGGGCTGAGTTTTATCTCTTTCTTCAAATATTTGTACCTCTATATATGAAATGGGGGGCCATGAATCATGAATCATGATCTTTCCTGGTCTAATGACCATCTCAAATGATAGGACAGCTTTACCTCATCAGAGTGAAACTGAAACATGTTCTCATTTTTTCTCCTGACTGCAAGCATTTGTGTGATTGAGGTCACTTTTCTTCCTTTCTTGGAATATCTACTGAGTCCAGGCATGAACTTTTCTTTCTGCAAAGATTTAGGTGGTTTTGATATTTTGTTTTTCAATAATGGCTTAGATTTCTTTCACTAAAAAGAATTTTGGATATGTCACAGTTGGCATGGGTGTAGTGTGTGTGTTAGCTTTGCAAGGTGGGTTTTCAGACTTGGGGCCTTTAGATCTCTGTAGTCCACCTTCATAGTCCTCAATATTTCATACAATCCTTCTTGTCCTGTCAGTGCCTGCAGGCTTTGTTGAGGATGTGTATCTGTTTTGACTCCAAATGTGTGTTTAATTTTTTCTCCCATAATCATCAATTTGACTAGTGGTTTGTTCATTTTACCTATATATTTGAACCACCACCAGCCCCACCACCACAAAACAGAATTAAAACTTTGTTACCTTGTTTCAAAGATGGGCTTATTTCCTATTTCATTCATGTATGCTTGTATCAGCATTGCCTTCTTTCCATGAGCTTTCTTTGTAAAATAGTTTCTCCCCCGTGTCCCCCTGCCTCAACCAACTTGGCAGTGGACATGTTCAGGCTGAGCTTACTTGGGAGCCCTGCAGTGTAGGAGGGGTGAGCTGGCTTTTCATGCTTTTTGTTGGGCACCACCTGGTGGTCACTTTTCTGTGCGCTCACAAAGTTGAGGGGTAGAGTGCTCCTGCTTTGCAGGAACAACAAGGGAGAAGTAAACCATCACATACAAGGGATGACAAGTAAGGCTTATTGTGGATTTCTTATCAGAAACTATGAAGATGAGAAGGCAGTGGTATGATATAATTAGGGTACTGAAAGAGAAAAACTGCGAGCCAAGAAGTCTTTATCCAGCAAAACTATCTTTCTAATATGGGGGTGAGTGTAAAATATTCACAAACAGAAACTAAGAGAGTTCATAAAAAAGAATACACCTTTGCAGGAAATATTAAAAGAAGCATTAGAGCATGAAAGAAAAAGACAGGGGAAAGGGGTTTGGAGGAGAGTATAGAAGAAAGAACAGCACAAAGGGTAACTAAAAGAGTAAAAATACAGACAAAAATAAGATATGACATTTGAAAACCAAAGAATAAAGTGATGGAAATAAACAATGCATTTAAAATAATATTGAATGTGAATGGGTTAATCTCCCCAATCAAAAGATAGAGATGGATAGAAGGATAAAAATTATGAGCCATCTATACACTGCCTACAAGAGACTCACCTTAGACCCAGGGTTACAAAACAGCTGAAAGTGAAAGGTTGGAATAAGGTACTGTATGCAAACTGTAACCAAAAAAGAGCAGGAGTAGCAATACTAATATTGAACATAACAAACTTTGCAAAAAAAGTTAAAAGAGATATGAAAGCCATTATATACTAATAAAAGGGAAAGTACACCAGAAAGAAACAACAGTCATAAATCTCTATGCAACTAACCAGGGTGCTCCAAAATACATGAGGCAAACTCTGGCAAAACTGAAGGGAGAAATAGACATCTCTACAATAAAAGCTGGAGACTTCAACACACCACTCACATTACTAGATAGAAATACTAGACAGAAGATCAAGAAAGAATAAAAGAACTTGAATAATATGATAAACAAGCAAGACTTAACAGACATATACAGAACATTGCATCCCAAATCTGTAGGTTATACATTCTTCATTAGAGCTCAGGGATCATTCTTCAGGATAGACCAAGTATTAGGTTACAAATGAAAGTATCAATAAATATAAAAAGATGGAAGTTTTACAAAGTACCTTCTCAGTTCGTAATGGAATGAAACTGGAAATCAATAATAGATGGGAAAGGGGGAAATTTGCAAATGTTTAGAGGCTAAACAACACATTCCTAAACAATCAGTGGGTCAAAGAAAAAATTGTAAGTGAAATTAGTATATATATTGAGGCAAATGAGAACAAGGTTGCAAATTATCAAAACTTATGGGATTCATTGAAGACAGTGTTGAGAGGGAAAATTTTAGCCCTGAAGCTTATGATAAAAAATAAGAAAGAGCTAAAATCAAAGATTTAACTTAAGAACTGGAGAAACTAGAAAAAGAAGAAATCACTCCCAAAGGAAGCAGAAGGAAAGAAGTAATAAAGATCAGAGCAGAAATAAGTGAAATTGAGAACAAAAAGGAAGACAATTGAGAAAATCAATAAACCCTAAAGCTGGTTCTTTGAGAAGATCAATAAAGTTGACAAACCCCTAGCTAGACTAACAAAGAAAAAAGGGAGAAGACACAAATAAATAAAATCAGAAATGAGAGGGGGGGGGAAGTTATGAATGACCTAACAAATAAAAATTATCACAAGCAGATATTATGAGAAACTCTATGCCAACAAACTAGAAAACCTAGATGAAATGGACAAATTGTAGAAATGCACAAACAACTTACACTAATGCTATAAGAAATACAAGAACTTAGCAAACCACATTAAAGAGATTGAATTTGTCATCAAATATCTCCAAACAAAGAAAATTTCAGGACCAGCTGGCTTCACAGGTGAATTCTACCAAATATTTTGAGAAGAATTAACACCAATCTTGTTTAAACTCTTCCAAAAAATTCAAGAGAAGGGAAAATCACCCAACACATTTCGTAAAGCCAACATCAACCAAATATCCAAACCAGATAAAGACACTATGAAATAAGAAAACTACAGACCAATCTCTCTAATGAATGACACTCATTCATTAGAGTGCCATTAGAGAGACCAATCTTTAATGAATGTTTGATTTGTAAACAATGCCCTCTTAGAAAAGTTACCCTAGGGTGAGGGGAAATTAGGTTTGTGAATGCTCCATTAAGTAGTGCTGAAATAAGAAGTTTCAAAAAGAAAATGAAAAATCTATTTAAAAACCCTACAGTTTTAGGTGACCAATTTAATCAATTTCTTGGCCCAAATATCTATACTTGGACTGAATTAATGTCCATTTAAAATCATCTCTTCTCTAGAGAAGAACAAGGAAAAATTAGAAGAATGACTATGAAAGCCTAGGATGATTATCACCCAATAGTCCAAAGGGGACACAGAGAGGAGGAAAAGTTTCCCCCTCCAGGATCCTAACTGGGGCCATAATAACACCTCCCATAGGAATAACATAAAATATCTAAAAAGTATAATTAACCAAGGAATTAGAAATGCTGCCCCTAAGAGTCAGAATTTAAATAAAGTTTCAGAAGAAAAAACAAGGAAGAGAGGAAACCCCTACAGCTTTCTTGAATACATTAAAAAAAATTGATAAGAAAATATTCAGACTTAGAAATAAATGATCCAGCAGCCCAAAACCTACTTAAAGTATATTTTGTAACTAACTCATGGCCTGATATTAATAGAAAATTACAAAAAAAAAAAAAAATAGAAATATGGGCAGGCAAGCCACTGGATGATTTATTATCTGCAGCTCAGTAAGTCTATGCAAGAAAGAATGAAGAGGAGAGGAAAAAACAAACCAAGATTATGATGCAGGCTTTAAAACTGCAACAGGAAAGACAGACTAAGTTAATGTTGCAAACTGTACAAAAAATGACTAATGTTTTACAGAGACCTAGTGCTGGGAGGGGTAAAAGAATTCACTTTTGGGAAAATGGCAATCAAGCCTGGTTCCTGAACCAGAAAAGGAATGACACGTGCCTCTTGCTAACTTGCTATGGCTGTGGAAAAAGTCATATGAGGAGAGATTTCCCAGAGAGGACAATGGAGCAAAATATCTTCTCTCTGATAGAATCAGAGGATTGAGGGTGTCAAGGGTTCAAGATAACCCCCCACCAAGAACCCTTAATAAATTTAAAAGTAGGGAATAAAAAGGATAACATTACCTTCCTAATTAACACAGGTACTGCCAGATCTTCTCTTATTACCTTACTTCAAGAGACCAAACTAAGCAAGAAAAAAACCCATACTTTTAGGGGTAAAAGGAGAAAATTTTATTGTTCCAATTCTAAACCCATTACAAATCAAATATAATTAAAAAACCTACTTAAAACAATTTCTTTTCATCCCTGAGGTGGGGATCAAATTATTGGGTAGAAATATGATCACAAAATTAGGCCTAAATTTAACAGTCAAAGGAACAAAGATTGTTCCAACCTTACCTTCTGATTACATGTTATGAAAAAGGAAAAAAAAAGTAACATTGACCCAAAAGTCTGGGCTGGACCTCGGAAGAGAGAAAAAGTAGACATACCCCTCCTAAGGATCAAGCTAAGTAGAACTCAAATAGAAAACAGAAAATAGTTTTTGGCGGATAGGAGAAAAATAATAAATAAAGCCATTGCTAAGGGAATCCTAAATCATCTTCACCAGGACAGCCACTAAGATGTCCAAAATTTATACGATACTGTTCTAATTCATTATGCATGTATCCAACTGTATTCTGTAGCCTGCCAAGTAGTAAATAAAAGTATCATCTATAAAAAGCAAATAAACAAAGTCTGAAAAACAAGTCCCTATGAGGGCAACCCCAGAGCTCAAACCTTTTCAAAGCATTCAAGTGGACATCACTGAAGTACCACTAATGAAAAAACTAAAGTACCTCCTAGTGGTTATTGACCATCTCCCTTCATGAGTGACAGTCTACCCAGTTCCACAAGTAACTGCACAAACTGTAATTAAAATGTTATTAGAATGCCTTATCCCTCATTGAAAACATTAATTCAGTTATTGGAATCCATTTCACAGCTCTGAGTTCTACCAAAGTTAATAAATTAGGCTTGCACATTCAAAGTCTGCTAAAATAAAAGCAAAAAATATAGTTCTAAAGCAAAGGAAAATTATATTAAAACATTGGGGGCATTTAAGTTATAAGCCAATAATTTTAAAAAATAATAAAATTATTGTGCAAAACTTTATAGTCATGGTGCAAATTAGAGTGATTAAAAAGACTTCAAAAAAAAACACTTCTGTTAAGTGTTATCTTACAGTTAAACTTATATTGTAAGAAAATGAAACTTATAACAGTAAATCCTGTGTTTCCATGTCAAACTATTCATGTCTGTCTGTTTGTTCAGTGTATGACTCCATACATCAGGATGATATCAGATTGGCAAATGAGGGTTCTTAGATAAGCTACATGTGAATAACTATTCCTGGAGTCCAAACTGGGCTAAGCAAGATGGAAAAGTAATATAGAAATCTAAATATAGAAACTTGAGAAAGAAAAAGATTTTCCTAAAATCTTTAACCTGCTTTATCCCCAAAGCTTTCTCTTTACAAGAGCTGTGGGAGAAAGACAAGGTGTAACAAATTGAAACTCTACCTTGTAATGTGGGGAATTAAACTACGGTGTGAACTGTGGTCTATGGTTGGTGGCAAGGCCCCAGGATGTGTAAGTCCATTGAGGGTGGTGGGCCACACTTGTGGGAGATGTTTGTGTTGGATGTGTTGGGAGGTGTGGGAGGTGGGCAACATGGGAATCCCAGTGAGTTCCATGTAATATTTTGGGTAA
>JAKSZT010053911.1:1720485-1835060 GCA_026826555.1 Tolypeutes matacus
TTGTAAGCAAATGCACATATATGCATATATATTTATATATCATTTTGCAAATGTTGGTATGTATTGTGAAAATTTTGATTTTTACCCACAATAAAAAAAAAATCATAGTTTATTCTGTAAGTCCTCAATTTAGGCCTTTTAACAGTCTTAAAATAAAGGTGGTTAATAATCCTGTTACTAAATATCAACAAGTGAAGAAAAAGTCCTTAAAAACTATAGATCTTTAAAAACAGTTTTCAGGAAACTGACAGTCAATGCTTTTAACATTATTTACAGTTTACAGTTTTTTTAAAGGAGTTTTGACATCCTGTAGAAAAAGGAGGGAGGCATTCCTTGCATAAACTATAACAGTTTTGATTTTATTTAGCTTGAGAATTATTTCCCTAGGTTTATGAAATACCAAGTATATAAATTAATAAAATCCTTAAGGTGATGAAAGTTAAGTTCATATCTAATGAAATTAAGTTTAAAAAATATAGATCTGTCCTCTTTAAATTGATAAAGTAAATTCCACTGGTTGCTAATTGTTATCTAAAGTAAATTAACCAGTCTATGTGGTTGTGGTCAATTATGGAGAGTTTATAAAATGCATCTTCTAAATTGAAGCATTTGAATGGCTATTTCCAGGAAGCCATTACTAACTAAAAGCCTGAATTGATGTTAATGGCACGAAGTAACTTCATAGCAGTGAAACCTGTCAGAGGCTACTACAATCTGCATATTCAAGTGGTAGTATCAAAAGATAATTTTGATTCCTTTAGGAATCTTCAGTTTCCATTTTTAAAAAAAGGAAAGTAGTTTTTCCTGTGCTGCTAAAGTAAAATACTCTATTTAACATCTTCATGGTAAAAATGTAAGAAGTAAAACTCATTGCATTAGAAGTGTTTAAAAAGTCTATAAAAATCAAGAGATAGACTTCAGCATTGTCAAATTCTCTTGTGCATTCAAACCAGACCTTCAATACACTGCAGGTTACCTCTCCATTTGAGTTATTGGCTAGGTTGGTCACTGACCCCTAAAACAATAAAAGTGTCTACTACATCTCTGGTTGCACTCCTGAAGTGGATGAAGACTACAATATAGTTTCAAATTCCTGCAGCAGCCAATGATGGCTTGATATAGCCAAATGTAGAATGGATATCACCTCCAGACTATCATTGTTTCATGTGCCAAAGAGTGCTATACACCAGGCCAGTAAAATACTAGAACCTACTTTCCCAGTTTCTCTCTATAATCAATGGTGCTGCAGCATGTTGGTTGTGTGAAGGACATACCAAGTGGAGTAATAATCACCAGAGTACTGTGAGTAGAATTTAAACACAATTGGCATTATGGCCTGCTCCCATGGAGAAATAACATGTAAGGTATTGCAAACCTAAAACTTAAATCTACTAATTGCAACTCAAAGAAACACTTATGCATGGAGTAATGGATTAATTAATATTAAGTACTGTACCTATATCCTATTTTAGATATATGCCTGATAACATAGTGAAATCTTTTCTATTCTAGGTCATATGCAGAAGGACATTAAACATGTTAAAGATCCTGATAAACTTCATTTCCTAAGTAGTTAATAAATGTGCTTAACCCAAGGATCCCTCTTAGCCCTTGTTCCAGAAAGCCTTAGAAATCAACTAGGATTCCCATACTCCCTGGCATCCACCCTCCTCAAGAAAGTAGAAAGAATAAACCAGGAACTTCAAAAACAACTTACCAAACTAATGCTAGAAACTGGTTGCCACTTGCACTGTTAAGAGCTAGGGTAAAATCTAGGAAAGCTCTAGGTTTGCCCTCACATAAAATCTTGTTTGGACACCCTTATCCTGCTAAGATAGAATCTCCTTTTCAATAGGAAAGCAAAGATAAATTTTAAAGAAAATAAGTGCACTCTCTTGGTTTAACTCTTTCCTCCCTACAGAAAAAGCCCTGATCACCCAGACGCTTCCTTTTGGATTCCTGGTCCACAAGTTCCAGCCTCTTGGGTTCCTCTTGGGTTCCTGGTCCACAAGTGACTGGGTCATCATCCACACCTGGAAAGAAGATAAACTAACTCCTATCTGGGAGGATCCATTTCAAGTTTTATTGACCACAAACACTGTTATAAAAACTACAAAAAAAAAAAAGAGGCTAGAACCATTACACCCACGTCAAAGAACCTATTTCTACTCCCACACCTGGACATGAAACTCCTCCCTCTTAAAGTGTGACCATAGATAAACAAAACCCTTTACACCTGACCCTTAGACCCTCTAAACCTTAACCCTTCCCAACATGATTCCCCTTTATCATAGGGAATCAACTCTTACTCAGCCTTTTCTGTAGACAGTTCCTTGCTTACACAACTATAACAGTCATTGAAAAAACCAGCTCCCAAGTCATCCAGCTTGATTTCTGTGCTCTGAAAAGAGTCTATCCTTCTTGTAGAGGCCTTGGGGACCAAAGGACACTGAGCTCCTCTGAAAAATATCTGTGCCCAGAATCTAAATAAAAGAGGTGGGAGAGACCCATGTTGGGCATGGCAAGATGTTTAGTCTGCATATAATGAGTGGTGTGAGAAGAGTCCAATAAACTCTAAAAAGAAGAAGGAGAATTGAGAGAAAGAGAACAAAGGTGTTCTCTTCTCAAACTAAATTCCCTGCTCCCTGTCTGCCTCACCCTCCCAGATTCCTGTCTGGGTCCTATCTAAACCTCCCACATTCTTGCTTGAGTCCTAATCGCAACAAGTTAAACCCCATATTCCTACACTCCCCACCTGTAGCTCATCTCCCTGAAACCCATGTCAGTAATGATGTCACTCCATGATTGGGCTAGTTTTCATGCTTAATATTGTAAGGCCTTAGTCCCCAACCAATGGGGAAATGGGTGAGACAGGGAAGGAGAAACTGGGACATTGCATCAGGGTCAACATATATTCTTTGTTCTCACACTGAGTACTTGCACTTGCACACTTCCATTAGCCTGGGAGTGTGCCCTGTCTCATGAGAAAGAAAGAAATTACTGCTGCCTCTAGTCCAACTTTCTGTCTTCAGAAATTTATTTTGAGTAGGTAATCTCCATCCCACTCATACATATGACATTTTAGTTATCCATTCATCAGTTGTGGGATATTTGGGTTCTTCCATCTTTTGTCAATTGTGAGTAATGTCACTATGAACTTTGATGTACAAATATTTGTTTGAGTCCCTGTTTTCAATTTCTTTGGGTATATATATTTCAATTACAATGAATGAATCTTCTTATTTCTCTGCGTCTTCTCCAACAATTGTTATTTTCTGATTTTCTAATAGCAGCCTTTCTAATGGGTGTGAAATGGTATCCCATTGTTATTTTAATTATTTTTTTATCTTATTAAACTTTATTTTTAAAGAAGTTTTAGAGTACAGAAAAGGTACATAAAAAATATAGGAGATTCCCATATACCTCACTCCCTCCCCATCTCATATTTTCTCCTATTAATAACATTTGATATTAGTGTGGTACATTTGTTATAATTGATGAATAAATGTTGAAGCACTGCTGCTAACCAAGGTCTATAGTTTACATTATAATTTACACTTTATACCGTACAATTTTATAGATTTTGACAAAACATGTAATGAATCTACCCATCATTGCAATAGCATGCAGAACAATTCCAGTGCCATCAAAATTCCTCATGTTTTACCTATTCTTCCCTGCCCTTCCCCTCAGAACCTATGGTAACCACTATCTTTATATCAATGTTACAAGTTCTTCCTTTACAACTACAATAATAACTTCATTTTGGTCCATGCTTGCATTCTCCTTTATGTTTGTTTACTCCTCAATCTTGATGACTTTGAGATTGTGATGCCCACTCTGCTTCAGATTGAGAGGGGGACTTAGATATGGGGCAGATGGAAGGACATGTCTTGCTTGCAGATGTAGATACTTTTTGTTTTGGGGGGTGGAGCTTGTACCATCATCATTTTGTCAGTACCTAGGGCAAGCCTGAAAAACTGGAGAGTAGGAATTGGTTGAAACTCTGCTGGATTCAACACTCAACCAGTATGTGCACAATCCAAAATTTAAGTCTCTGAGATATATATTTAATGGGTATATTGAAAATTATAGGTTCAAATAAAAGGGGTAGAAGAATCATGAGCTGGGGAGTTATGAATGAGTTTAACTCTGTTATATTTGGGAAATAGATTATCATATATTCCCAAATAGGGCTTGCTGAGGGTGTGTTGATTTCATGAGGCTGTGTGCCTTGTCTCTAGTATCAGATGTGCCAAAAGCCCTTAGGGGCACTGTTCTTTGAGGCTTTGTTTACTGTGGCAGTTTGTGAAATCTGTCTGATACCCACATAAGTGTAAACTCTGGAATGACCTCTGGCTAACTTTGAAATCTCTTTAGCCAAAAAATTTCTCTTTGATTTAATATTTCCCCCCTTTTCAAATACATCACTTTTTGCAAATACATCACTGATTAGTGCTTCATAATAATCCTTCAGTACCAGGGAGGCTCATCCCCAGGAGTCATGTTCCACACTGGGGGGAAGATAGTCAGTTCATTTGCAGAGTTTGGCTTAGAGAGAGGCCACATTTGAGTAACAATGAGGTTTTCAGGAGATCACACTTAGGCATTATTTATAATTATGCAAAGTATCACTTTTACGATAATAAAGTTCATAAGTACAAGCAGTAAAATTTATGATTTGGCATATTGGTCTGTTTTCTTTTGTTAAGCATGGTTTACATATTCCAAAAAATTTTACCATTTTATTTGAGAAAGCAGCATGGTTTCCCCAGGATGGAAGTTTAGCATTTTGTTAGCTACTGTGTGGACCTTTATCTACCAAGAAATCACATTTATGAATACATTCATATTCTATAGAAGTATGCTTTACATGCATTTTCCCCATATGTCACCCCCAATGTAAACACCCTGTACAAGTAATGTAATACTTTGTTATAGATCCTGAAAGAATATTCTTATATTTGTATTATTAGCCACAATTCTCAGCCACTCCAGAGTTCACTGTTATACAGTTGCCCATTTTATCTTCTAGCTTTCCTTATAGAATCATGAACATCCCAAATCTTCTCCTTTCAACCATGTTAAGTCCCACTTCAATGCTGTTAATTACACTAATATCACTGCACCACCATCAAATCAGTGGCAGTTGTTTTATGAATCCCAAAAAGAGAAAGATTAAGCTTGTGAATTAATCCATTCCAGTGGGTGTGAGACCCTTTCAATTAAACTATGTCAGTGAGGCATAACTCAGGTTGAGTCTTGGCCCTCTTGTTGGGTCTGATAAAAATGATGGCACAGATAAGGGAAGCCTGCCATATTTGATCCTGCAATGTGAGAGAAAGGACTTCAGTTTTTTCCACAGCTGAGCTGCAAGGAGAGAAGTCTCAAGAGGCTCAAAGAGCTAAGGCCCCAGGAGAGATGAGCCATATGCCTGACAGCTTGCACCTGAGCTCAGAAATAAAGTGGAACAGCTGAGACTGATAGAGGAGGACTGGTAAGAGACAAGCCATATGCTTGGAAGCCCTCAGCTGAGATCTGGGAGACTGCAGATTCTGGAGGAAAAGACAGAGACCTCAGGAGAGATCAGTAGCCATCTTGCTTCACCATGTGGCAGTTGACCTTTGTGAGAAAGCATTTCTGCTGATGCCTTGTTTTGACATTTCAGGGCCTCAGAAATGTAAATTACTGGTAAATTCTGCACAGGTTAAATATCAGCTCACAAATCTCTACTCCCATTATTTCTTTTGCATCTGGAGATCCAGTTATTCCAGCAGCATTTTAAAAAATTTTAACTGAAGTAGATCACTCATACACGAACATACACAAACAATAATTTTATAGTAAAAGTTGTAAACTTACAAAATAAATGTGCATATCATCATACAGGGCTACCATACATCACCCCACCACCAACATCTTGAGTTGTCATGAAACATTTGCTACAAATTATGAAAGAGAATCATCAAAATATTGCTACTATAATCCATATCTTACCCACCTGATTATTAACACCCTTAATTAGTATTATACATTGTTATAGTTCATGAGAGAATGTTATCATAATTGTTCTGTTAGCCAGAGTCCATCTTCCACTATAGGATTCACTGAAATACAGTATCATTCCAGCAGTATTTTTTGAAAAGGCTAATCTTCCCCAATTAAGTGGTCTTTGCCCCTTGTCAAAAATCAGTTGGTCATAAATATGAGCATTGATTTCTAAACACTCAGTTCAATTCCATTAGTATATGTCTGTCCTTGTGACAATGGCAAGCTGTTTGATTACTGTGGCTTTTTAACAGCTTTAGATAGGGGAGAGGTCCAAAATCATTCTTCTTTTTCAAATGTCTTCAGATATTTGGGGCTCTGTATTATTAAATAGCTTGCCAAACAGGTGCCAATGCAAAGTATGAGAAATGTGTTGGCTTTTATACAGGTACTTATATGAGGTTAAAGCTTACATTTCCAAGGCTGTGAAAAGTCCAACTAAAGATACCATAAGAGGTGCTTTCTATCTCAAATCAGCTGCCTTGTGTTGAAGCAAGATTGCTGGCAACCTCTGCCTGGTCTCTGCCTTCCCCTCTGGGCTGCACCATCTTCTGGAGCTCTGCTGTGGGCAGCCACACATAAGGCTTGTCTCTTACTTGGCCTCCTCTTTCAGGCTTGGCTGCTCTACTTTCTTCCCAATTTCAGCTGCAAGCTATCAGCCTGTCCCATCTCTCCCTGGGTCCTCACCTCCTTGACCCTCTGTCACATGGCAGGATCAAAAAATGGCAGAGCTCTGTTTCCCTATGTGTCTCAGCTTTTTATCAGACCCAGCAAGAGAGCAGAGACTCCACCTGAGTTTTCACAACCACAGGAGTGGACGATCCCACAAACATAATAGTTCTCTTTTTAGTATTCATAAAATAGTTTCCAAGTTCCACAGGTTCCTTACATTATTATATAAATTTTATCATTCAAGTCTTCTATTTCCATATTGATCTGTCTATACCTTCCATTGATTATTGAAAGTGGCTTATTAAAGTGCCCTACTATTAAGATACTATTGTCTATATAGCCCCTCAATCTGTCAGTATTGGCTTTATATATTTTGGGGCTCTGCCTTTAGGTGCATATATACATTTATAATTATTCTGTCTTCTTGTTTTATTGTCCTATTTATCTAGGAGAGTAAACAGACATGAGATGACTTAAGGTTCATGGTCCAAATTTTAAGGTGATATAAGTCATGCAATGTGATGGGCTGAGGGTAGGATGCATGAAAGTGGTGTTTTGTACAGGCCACAGCAACTGGTAATGAGAGGATCTAAGAGAGGACCATGGCAGTAGGTGGATGCAGAGGGTTTAGGCAGGATTACAGGAGGAGTGAAGTCAAAGAACTGAGAATCCAGGATGTTGACAGGTAATGTACATGTATATTGAAGCCTCCAAGAATTGAGCTGTGAGTAGTATTGGACAGAGTGATAGTAGTGGAAACTGTCAAGAAATGAGGGCTCATTACAGGGGACTGCATTCCTCAGCAAGTGAGTGTAGTGGGTGATGCTATATGTTGACATGAGATTCAAACATAGGTTTGTTTCTGTGCTTAGGAAAGAGGGAAGAATAAATATCTGAAAGGAGTAATGAGGAGCAAGGTGGACACCACTACCACCACCAGACCAGTGGTAGGAGGTTGTGTAGAAAAAGAACAGCCAGCACTTACAATGGATACAGTGTTTGCAGGGAAAGTCAAGGTCTCCTTAGAACAGGCTTTCTCACTGTTAGCACTGTTGGCACCCTAAGCTGGAAAATTCTTGATTGCAGGAGCTGGGCTGAGCACTGGGGGTGTTTAGCAGCATCCATTAACTCCGTCTACCAACTAGGTACTAGCAGCATCTCCTTTCACCAATCTGGCTTTTTTATCAACTGAAAATACTTCCAGAAAGGGCTGAATGTTCCTTTGGGGACAAAGTTGCCCTTTATTGAGAACCACTACCTTAGAATGAAATGGTGATGGAAAATTCAAGGAAGAGGTTGAAGATAAGGGATATTTTGTTGATAATGCACCACAAACCCAGAGGACTCCAATTTGTGCAATGATATTAAAAGGGTTGGAAAACACTAGATTAAGATTCTAATTACTGTCATTGAGAGATTGAAAAAGACAAAGTAAACCCCAGGAATTGAGGAACCAAGGAGTTAAGATTAGAGCAGAAATTGTAGCAGGAAATTCTAGACTGAGGGGACCAAATATAAATTAATAAGTGTAACAACATTGAAAGAGCAGTCACACCAACTGAGGGAGTGAGAAAGAGCATAAATTCAAACAGATCTAGATGAGAAATAAAACAATTTTAGATTGAACCCTTATAATAACAAAATATATGTTTGTCATGAACACTTCAGTGACCAGTGACCTGAAAAATATCACAGATTACCCAAAGTAATCAAAACAGGGTAAAAATGGGTTACTATAATTTACACCTAGATTCAGCACAAAAATTTAAGTCAAATGGATTGTTGGCCTAAATATAAAACAAAAATCTACAAAACAAATGAAAGAAAATATATGAGGAAATACTAGGTGAATCTGGATTGGCAATCAGGTTTTTGGGGGGGTTTGTTTTTAATTTAATTTTTTTAATTAGAGAAATTATAGCTTTACAAAAAAGTTCTGTAAAAATACAGGGTTCCTATATACCCTTCTTTTATTAACATTTTGCATTAGTGTGTTATTTTGTTACAATTGATGACAGAATATTATAATGGTAGTATGAACTGTAGTCCATTGTTTACACTATGATGTGTTTTTTCCCAATATACCACCTTATTATTAACTCCTTAATTAGTAAATACAATTTGTTATATATCATGAAAGAACATTTTTATAATTGCACTAATTATAGTCTATCATTTACAGTAGGATTCATTGTGTTCTACAGCCCTATGTTTTATCTTACTTTTTTCTAGTAGCATATATGCAACCTAAAATTTCCTATTTTAACCACATTCACATTTATTCAATGCTATTAATTACACTCACAATGTTGTAATGCCACAACCATCTATTTACAAAAGTTTACAGTGAACACAAATAGAATTCTGTACAAATTAAGCATTATCTACTCATTGCCTACCCGCATTCCAGTCCCTTGTAACTTATATCTCGATTCTAACTCTATGAGTTTATTTTAATTATTTCATATCAACAACTAGAAAAAGAACAGCAAACTAATCACAAAGCAAGAAGAAATGAAATAACAAAAATCAGAGCAGAAATAAATGAAATTGAGAACAAAAAAAAAAAAAAAACTTTAGAGAGAATTAACAAAACGAAAAGTTGGTTCTTTGAGAAGATTAACAAAATCAACAACCCCTTAGCTAGACTGACTAAGAAAAAAAGACAGAAAATGCAAATGAATGAAATAAAATAAATGAAAATGGAAACATTACTACTGACCCCACAGAAATAAGAGATATAAAAAGAGGATACTATGAACAACTTTATGCCAAAAAAATAGACAATATAGACAAAATGTAAAAATTCCTAGGAACATAACCCTAGAAGAAATAGAAGACCTTAACAAACCAATAACAAGTAAAGAAATTGAAACAATCATCAAACTGCTCCCCAAAATGAAAAGCCCTGCACCAGTTTCACAGGTGAGTTCTACCAAGTATTCAAAGAAGATTTAATACTAATCTTACTTAAGCTCTTCCAAAAAATTGAACAAGAAGAAACACTACCAAACTCATTCTATGAAGACAATATCACCCTAATACCAAAGCCCAATAAAGATATTCTGAAAAAAAAAATTACAGACCCATTTCTCTAATGACTAGGCTGCAAAAATCCTCAATAAAATACTTGCTAATTGAATCCAACAGCACATTAAAAAAAAAAATTATTCATCATGATCAAGTAGGTTTTATACCAGACATGCAAGTGTGGTTCAACACAAGAAAACAATCAGCATACTACACTACATTAATAAATCAAAGAAGAAAAATCACATTATCATATCTTGACACAGAAAAGGCATTTGAAAAAATACAGAATTCTTTCTTAATAAAAATACTTAATAAAAATAATACAAAAGATAGGAATTGAAGGAAACTTTCTCAAATGATAAAGTCCATATATGAAAAACTCACAGCTAATATTGTACTCAATGGTGAAAGACTAAAACTTTCTTGTTGAGATCAAGAAGTCAAGGATGCCCATTTTCACCACTGTTGTTCAATATAGTGCTAGAGGTTCTAGCTAGTGCAATCAGGCAAGAAAAAGAAATAAAAGGCATCCGAATCAGCAAAAAACAAGAAGTAAAACTTACCTATTCACAATGATATGATCCCATATCTAGAAAGTCCCCAAAAATCTACAACAGAGCTGGTAGAGGTAATAAAGGATTTCAGAAGTGTCAGCATACAAGATCAATATGCAAAAATTAATGATGTTTCTATACAATTTTAATGCACAATCTTAGGTGGAAGTCAGGAAAAAAATTCCATTTACAATAGAAACTAAAACAATCAAATATCTAGAAATAAACTTAATCAAGGATATAAAACACGTGTATTCAGAAAACTATAATGCATTGCTAAAAGAAATTTAAAAAGACCTAACTAATTGGAACCACATTCCATGCTCATGGATTAGAAGACTAAATATCATTAAGATGTCAATTCTACCCAAATTGAAATACAAATTAAAGCAACCCCAATAAAAATTCCACCAGCATTTTTTAAACAAATGTAAAACACAATTATCAAATTTATGTAGAAAGGTAAGAAACCCCCAAAAGCCAGAAACATCTTAAAAAGGAAAAGTCAAAGTGGAAGACTCTACTTCCAGACTTTAAATCATATTACCTAGCTACAGTGGTAAAAACGGCATGGTATTGGCATAAAGATAGACACATAGACCAATGGAACTGAACTGATGGTTCAGATACAAACCCTCACATCTATGGCCAAGTGATTTTTGACAAATCTGTCAAACCCACCCAGCTGGGACAGAACAGTCTATTCAACAAATTGTGCTAGGAGAACTGGATATTCATAGCAAAAGAAAGACAGACTACCCCTATCTCACACATTCTACAAAAATTAACTCAAAAAAGATCAAAGACCTAAATATAAAAGTAAATACCATAAGATTTCTAGAAGAAAATGTAGGGAAACATCTTCAAGACCTGGTGGTAGGTTGTGGATTATTAAACTTTACACCAAAACACGAGCAATGAAAGAAAACATGGATAAATGAGACCTCCTCAAACTTAAACACTTCTGTGATTCAAAGGACTTCATCAAGAAGGTGAAAATGCAGCTGACTCAATGGGAGAAAATATTTGGAAAGCACATATCTGATAAGGGTTTGATTTCCATTTTATATAAAGAGATCATACAACTCAACAATAAAAGATCAAGCACTCCAATTAAAAAATGGGTAAAAGATTTAAATAGACATTTCTCCAAAGAAGAAATACAAATGGCCAAAAAGCTCATGAGAAAATGTTCCATATCACTATTAGGGAAATGCAAATCAAAACAACAATGAGATATCATCTAACACCACAAAAAATGGCCATTATTTTAAAAACTGACAACAATAGGAGCTGGAGAAGATGTGGGGAAATAGGACACTCTTATTGATTGTAAAATGGTGCAGGCTCTGTGGAAGACAGGTTGGTATTTCCTCAGGCAGCTAAATATAGAACTGCCATATGATCCAGCGATTCTGCTACTAGGAATATATCCAGAAGAACAAAAACTATGACAGAAACAGACATCTGCACACCGATGTTCATAATGGTGTTATTCACATTTGCTAAAAGGTGGAAAGAACACAAGTGTCCATCAACCAATGAATGGATAAACAAAATGTGGTATATACATATGATGGAATACTATGCTGCAGTAACAAGAAATGAAATTGGGACATATATGAAAACATTGATGAATCTTGCAGACATTATACTAAGTGAAGTAAGCTAGACACAAAAGGACAAATATTGCATGGTCTCATTAATATGAACTAAATATGAAGAATAAACACATGGAGTTAAAACCTAGAGTACAGGTTATTAGGAGATAAGAGGAGGGTTGAGAAAACTTCTAATGTTTAATATATGTAGAAATTTTAATTAACTCAACTGTAAAAGTGTGGAAATGGATAGAGTTGATGGTAACACATTACAGTGAGTAACAGATGGTTTATAAATGGTATTGTGACTGAAAAGGGTAGTCTGGGGAAGTAAATGTCAATTGAAAGAAAGGTAAAGAATAATCTAAGGACTGAATAACAGTGAACCCAGAGGTGGATGAGAATTGTGGTTGAGGGTACAAATGCAAGAGTGTCTTTCTTTGAGCTAGAGCCAATGTACATCACTATTGCAGGGTAGTGGGAACATGGAGAAGCATGGGAAAACTACAACTGGTGTGACCTTTAGACTGTGGTTAACAGCAATACTATAATATTCTTGCATCAATGCCAAAGATGTACTGTGTTGATAATGGAGGTGTATGGGAAAAATGTGCCAAATGTACACTATGGACCACGGTTGATGGTAATATTTTGAGGATATTTTCTCATAATCTGTAACAAATTGTTCCACCATATGCTCCCCTTATTGGTCAAGGGGTGTCATATGGGAATTCTACATGTGTATGATTGTTTTGTACATTCACAACCTCTGTAATAAAAATATATATTTTTTAATTAGGGTGGGTTGGGGGAAAAATACACCAAATGTAAGACAGGGACTATAGTTAGTAATACTATTTTGATGATGCTCTTGCATAGTTTGTAACAAATATTTCACAGCCATCCAAAAGGTGAAGGGGTGATGCATGAGACTCCTATATGATGTTATGCATGTTTATTTTGTATGTTCACAATTATTTGCTATACAATCTTTCTATATACTTATTGTTTATGCATGTTCATGTATGACTGGCATACTTCAATAAAAATATATATTTTTAAAAATCATGAAAAATAGTTGATGGGGACCAGGTGCTAAAAGACTCATTTGGTGTTTTCCTCTTGACAGCCTCATTGGCCCCAGTGAAAGATGGCACTGGCTGTGAGCACCCCCATCAAGTGTACTATTGGTTAGAGAACCATTGTTTAAAGGATATAAATTCTATGCCATTTGTCAATGACATGGTTGTATAATAGTGTCAGTGTCCATTGAGCTACTATAACCTTAGTGACAATGATTGACATATGTACCTCAAGTTAGATATGTTCATAATCTTAATCTACATTCTGAATGAGAACAGGTCAGAGAAAGCCACAAGGAGGAGTCAGAAGCTGGAAGGCAACTGGAACCCAAAGGAGAAGGGAGACATACCCATGTGATGGGAAAGCAAAGGACCACAAGTTTGCTGCCAAACCAACCATCAACTTCTTTCTGACCCCTGGAGGAATCATACCTTCTAGCCTCCAAACCAATGAGACAATAAATTCCCCTTCTTTAAGTCAACCCATTGTGTGCTATTTGTCAGAACAATGGCATTCTGTCAATACCCAGGTAAAACCATAGAGTTCCAGAGCTGGCACCTCAGGACCCTCTCTCCCAAGTCCTTCATTTGACAGCAAGGGATTTGGGTACAAAACAGACATATTGACCAAAAGCACCCAGGTATTTAGTGAAAGCACCAGGACCAGGATCCAGGTCCCCATTTCCAAATTCATTGTCCTTTCCATTCTCTATAAAAATGCCACAGCATAAGTTCTTCACCATCACAACAGCCAGATGTCAAACACCTCCATGGTTTTTGGTATGTTAACTACTGATCCTCAGACACCCATATATGAAACAGTGAAACGATTATTTGACTTAAAATATGACAACTATATTAACTAACATCAGTCAAAAAATAATTTTTATTGGTACCAGAACTGTGTGTGAGGTGTTGGAGACACACAAAGGAACAGGAACCTTATAGCCTGAGCTTTCATGGAGCTCATATTTAGTGGGAGCAGAGGCAAACATGGAACTTCTATTATGGTGGACATTCGAGAAATGCTGGGTGCAACTGGGATGCATTGAAACTAAATGCCTAGCATATACCATAAAAAAGTATTATTCAATTTCTCTTTCCCAAAATAAATGGAAACCATCTTACTGTTTTCCAGATGCATCCTGACAGCAGAGAAGCACTCTTGTTACTCTTACTAGCACATGTGGAATTAATAGCAGCCAGCCTGGCTTTACCAAACATGAGTCATGCCTACCTCATTTCCCTTTACCTTTCAAGAAGAGTACAATCATATTCCAGGAAGTGCTGAACTAGGGAACTCTTGCTTTCTAATTATCACAGTATGTGAAGTATCACTAGAAATTTATGGAAAATACATTGTGTGATAAAATCTGACTACTTTTTCTCTCATAGCATTAAGACAATGTATGTGGTTAATGTTTTAAGATATAATATAAAGTAAGAACATAGTTTTATAAAATACTATGCCATTATGATAGCAATTTGATTTTTGGTATTTTTTCCTCTTTTGAATAATGAAAATGCTCTAATATGGATTGAAGTGGATGAATGCAGAACTCAGTGATTACATCAAATGCCATTTACAGTACACTTTAGATAAATTGCATAGTTTAAGGGAAAAAAATAGGATGGGATGGGGGAAAATAAACTAAATGTAAGATATGGACTATTGTTAGTAGTAATACTTTGATATTGCTCTTTCATAATTTGTAATAAATATTTCACAACAGTGCAAGGTATTGGTGGTGAGCTGATGTATGGGAGCCCTATATGCTGCTATGTACTTTTGTTTTGTAAGTCCACAATTATTACTATACACTTATTATGTATGTCCATGTACAAATAATATATTTCAGGAAATTTTTTAATTGGAAAAATACTATGCTTTTTATCTGGTTATGTTATTAAAATATGACTGGGTATACAGTCATATTCCTTCTGAGATTTAACAGTAAAATTTCAAATCCTTATCATTTATAATTTTGTTCCCACACAGCAATAAATATAATAAGGTATTTCACAATTAAGTTTTGTGACATGCATAATGCTGAAGTTTTTTCATTTAAAAAAAAACAATTTATTGAAATATATCATTCATACATAAATATATGTAAACAATGTATATACTAAAAGTTGTGAACTTCTAATACAAATATGTATAACATTATACAGGGCTCCCAGACATTAGGCACCCCAAACACCTTGCATATTTATTAAACATTTGCAACAAATTATGAAACAGCACCATCAAACTATTACTATTAACAATAGTCCCTATCTTACTTTTGGTGTAGTTTCCCCCCAACCCATCCTATTATTTTTTGTTCATAAGTCATATAATTTATCTAAAGTATACAATCAATGACATTTGGTACAATCACTGAGTTGTGCATTCATCACTTCAGTCAATATTAGAGCATTTTCATTACTCAAAAAAAAAAAAAAAAACCACAAACTGCAAACATAACTATTTGTTAGTGCTACTGATTACAAATCTTATGATGTGTTTTCACCATTTCTATTCATTCCCAAACATTTACAAACACATTTTTTTTTTACCAGTTCTGCACAGATTAAACCTTAGCTTTCTATTTCTCTGGCAACTTATATTCTAGCTATTAGCTCCATGAGTTTGCTCAATTCATTTAGTTTATAATAGCAAAGTCATACAATATTTGTCCATTTATACATGGTTTGCTTCGATCAACATAATGTCCTCCTTGTACATCCATATTGTCATATGCTTCACAACTTCATTTCTTCTTACAGCTGAACAATATTCCATCATGTGTATATACCTGTTTGTTCATCCATTTGGCAGTTGATGAGCATGTGGATAGTTTCCATCTTTTGACAATTATGAATAATGTTGCTGTGAACATTAGGGTGCAGATGTCTGTTTGTGTCACTGCTCTCAGTTTTTCTGGTTATATACCTAGCAGTGGTATTGCTGTGTCATATGGTAGATATATATCTAAATTCCTTAGGAATCACCAGACTTCTAGAGTGGATGTTCCATTTTCCCGTCCCACCATCAGTGATTAAGCATTCCTATATCTCCACATTCTGTCATGTAGTTTTCTGTTTTGTTAAGAGTGGACATTCTAGTTACATGTGAAATGCTATATCATCTAGCTTTGATTTGCATTTCCCTAATAGATGGTGATGCTACGCATTTTTTTCATGATTTTTTCACCAGTTATATTTCTTCTTTAGAAAAATGACTAGTAGCCTGTGAGTTGCAAGATCCATGGACAGAGTCTCAGCCTCATTGCTGCCACTGCTGCCACCACCAAGAGATTGCTGAGTCCTGTCTGTCCATGACCACCTACTCCAAACACAGAACATCCAGTCATGGATAAAACTGAGCTGCTGCAGAAGGTCAAACTAGCCAAGAAGACTGAGCAATATGATGACATGGCAGCTTGCATGAAGTCTGTAACTGAGCAAGGAGCTGAATATCCAATGAAGAGAGGAATCTTCTTTCGATTGCTTATAAAAATGTTGTAGGAGCTCACAGGTCATCATGGAGGGTCATCTCAAATTTTGAGCAAAAGACAGAAGGTGCTGAGAAAAAACAGCAGATGGCTCAAGAATACAGACAGAAAATTGAGACTGAACTAAGAGCTATCTGCAGTGATGCACTCTTTTGGAAAATTTTTGATCCTCAATGCCTCACAAGCAGACAGCAAAGTCTTCTATTTGGAAATGAAAGGAAACTACTATCATTACTTGGCTGAGTTTGCTGCTGGTCATAACAAGAAAGGGATGGTGGATTGGTCACAACAAGCATACAAAGAAGCATTTGAAATCAGCAAAAAGGAAATGCAATCATTGCATCCTATCAGATTGGGTCTGGCCCTTAACTTTTCTATGTTCTATTATGAAATTCTGAACTCCCCAGAGAAAGCCTGCTCTCTTGCAAAGACAGTTTTTGATGAAGCCATTGCTGGACTTGATACATTAAGTGAGGTGTCAAGACAGTAGGCTAATAATGCAGTTACTGAGTCAAACTGCCATTATGGATATCAAATACCAAAGGAGATGAAGCTGAAGCAAGAGGAGGGGAAAAGTTACTGACCTTCCAACTTTGCCTGCCTCATTCCAAAATTTACACAGAAGACCATTTGTCACCCATGCTGTCTCACAAATAGTTTTTTATTATTTATGACAGGTTTCTGTTACTTCTATTGGAATTTCTGTATTTCCCATTGGTTGTTATGCTTACTAATTAGGGGAGTAGAGCCAGTTAACATTTAGGGAATTATCTGTTTTCATCTTGAGGTGGCCAATGTGGGGATGTGGAATTTTGATACAAGTTATAAATGTTTGGCTTAGTACTTTGGGTACATTTTGTCTTCACAAAGGTCAGTGTTAAAACTTCTTCCATGTCTCTCTAAGCAAAGAAAACTGCCTATATACTGGTTTGTCCTGGTGAGGGTTAAAAGGGATAATATGTTCTAGTCACAATGTAGTTATATGGGTACTTTTTTGTAGCACTTTCAAGGTTGTGATAGAAATAGATATCCCATGGATATTACATGTTGAACCATGTGTATCTATGGAATACAGAATCTCAATATGCACACCCTTTGACTACAGCTGCAGAAGTGTTCCTTTTAGACAAAGTTGCAACCCAATTTATTCTGGAGAAGGCAGAAATGGTTCACATTCCATTATTCATAAAGTTACCTGTTGTTCTTTTCATTATTTTTGCTACACTCATTTTATTTGTATTTAAATATTTTAGGCAACCTAAGAACAAATGTACAAGTAATAATGCAGTAAAAATGAGTTGCTTGATATCCATTACTTCATGTATATCAAGCACAGCAGTAAAACAAAACAAAACAAAAAGTCCCACGTATTTAAACTTTTTTTAGGTTTTTTTTGCTTTTGTGATTTTTTTTTTTTGATACTTGCCTAAAATGCATGTGCTGTAAAAATAGTTAACAGGGAAATAACTTGATGATGGCTAGCTTTGTTTAATGTCTTATGAAATTTTCATGAACAATCCAAGCATAATTGTTAAGAATATGTGTATTACAGTGGCAGTATCATAGCCAATGAGGTTTATCCGAGGCACGATTATTGCTAATTGAAAACTTTTCCCAAGTGCCAACAGGCAAAACAACTGGAAAAAGACCTTGAATAAAAGGGGGAAATGGTAAAGACAAATGAGTTCAAGTGGCTAAGAGACTTCAAAGAGAGTCGGGAGGTCATCCCAGAGGTAACTCTTATGCACACCTCAGTAGGAGCTCATAGAACATCTAAGTGCCTATCACCCCACTCAGTGGGGTTCCTGAGAGCTCCAGAGACACCCTGGTCTTATATAAGGGGGGATAGCCCCAGAGACTGATGCCTTATCAGTGGGTTCTATTTTGGAATCTGTGCTCCTGAGAGTGACAGAATTAGACTCAAATAAGTCCTCCCTGCACATGGTTCACCAGTCCCTTCTATTCAAACCTACATGTGATGCTGGAGTTTCTTAGGTATACTTCCAGAGACTGGAGTCTCCCGCCTACCAATGTGCCAGGTGTGCATGAAATCTAGGTGGAGCTGCAACTCCTACCCTACAGCTCAATGGACTCATCCAAGTCACCTGGTGAGGAGACAATGATGGGAAATGGCCATCCCAGGGAATGGAGAGGGCCTGCATCTGCAGGCAGGATCATCCCACCCACCATATCCATGGGATATAAGCCCTCTCTCATTTGGAGTTGGAGTGGACATCACCATGCCAGTTCCCTCAGGATTGGGGGAAGAACTATGGACTAGAGTGGACTTGATGGTATTCTCTTGTTCACATATGGTGATTCTAGCAATGCAAGAAATTATAACAATGAGGTGGAGCCAGTGGCCACTTGACACTTTTGGGGTAGGGAGGGGACGAGCAATTGAAATACAGTGGCTTCTTTGGGAGTTGGAGGTTGCCCTGAGTACTGTTGTGGCAACGGATATAGGCCATTTTAAATCAGCACACACCACTCAGAACTGAGTGGGAGAGAGTGTGGTCTACAGTGTGAACTGTGGTCTATGGTTGGTGGCAAGGCTCCAGGATGTGTAAGTTCAATTGAGGGTGGTGGGCCACACTGTGGGAGATGTTTGTGTGGGATGTGATGGGAGGTGTGGGAGGTGGGCAACATGGGAATCCCAGTGGGTTCCGAGTAACATTTTGGGTAATCTAAGCACCTCTTAAAATATATGTATATATATATAAACAACATTTTTGTAAGCAAATACACATATACGCATATATATTTATATATCATTTTGCAAATGTTTGTATGTATTGTGTGAATTTTGATTTTTACCCATAATAAAAAAAAAAAAAAAAGAATATGTGTATTAAGTTGATGTAAGTGGAATGGACCTTACAACTACTTTCTTTATAGCTTTTCATGTAAATTAGTCTTTTGGTTCTGAAACTTCTCTAAAAGAAATTGTACATTTTTGGAAATTTATTCCTTTCTTTTACCAAGCTGAAGTACAAAATTTGTCATAATGACAAAAATATTACTCGTGTAACTACTGTTCCCAACCATTTCCCATTCTCCTTTCCCATCCTCCTTCTTTCCCACAAAAGAAAATCAGTTTCTATTGGGGGGACTGTTCATTGGGTAAAAGTAATGTGTTTCATTAAATTTGGCATTTTTCTAACTTAGTAATCCACAAGCCATAATGTTCTTGCCCCATCTTGATGTTGGGTAGCATTAATTGTAAGTTTTGTGTATCCACTTTTGGTTTTTAAGAATTTCTTGATAATCTTGTAGGCTGCCTTTGTTTTTGATCCTTTATTCTTTCTATTTGTCAGGTGCACAGGATGACCTTCCCTTTTTTAGCCTTCTGTCTCATCACCAACCATTACTACTTGGTGGCCATGTACTTGGAAAAAGGCCACATGATCTTTCTGGCTTCACTCAATGTCTAAGATACTACCCTACTTCCTTTGTTTGCATCCCACAAACTATTTCCCTCATTCTATTTACTGAAGCAAATCTTTTCTTAGTTGATGAGATTGTGTTTATCTATCTCCTTTTAAGCTCTACTATCTTGAATGGTCTGTTATTGTCTGCCTTTAAATTTTTTCTCCCTCTATTCTCTAAATAAAGATCGGGTTAAGTTATACACAAAGTTCACCCTATAGCTATTTCCTCAGTACCTTGCAGAAAACACCAAACAAAAATACCATTTTAAAAGAGGTGTATTTTTTTCTTTTAGAATGTAAGCTCCTCAAGAGCAGAAACAATTTTTTCTGTATTTTCTATTATACCAAGAGCACTAAATGCTTAATAAATATTGATGATGGGAGATAGTGAGTCTTAATGATAAACGTGAGAAACTGAAATCCCAAATACTATTTTGTTGATGTTCTATTTTGACCTCAGGTAAATTGGGAAATATTGGTCCTTTTGGAAATTTGTCCCAAATATTACATTCAAATAAAAGTGCATTCATATAAAAGTGCATCCAAATAAAAGTGAAGGAAAAAAAAAGAAAAATGTCTATTCAGGTTTTTCCCCCATTTTTAATCAGGTCTTTGTCTTTTTATTGTAGAGTTGTAGGATCTCTATATTATGGATATTAGACACTTGGATGTGTGATATCAAAATATTCTCTCCCATTAAGTAGGCTCCTTTTTGCTCTCTTCACAAAGTCCTTTGAGGTGCAGAAGTGTTTAATTTTGAGGAGATTCCATTTATCTATTTTTTTCTTTTATTGCTTGCGCTTTGGGTGTAAGATGTGAGAGACCACCATCTACTACATGGTCTTGTAGATGTTTCCCTGCATTATCTTCTAGGATTTTTATGGTCCTGGCTTTTATGTTTAGGTCTTTTGTCCATTTTGAGTTGATTCTTGTATATGGAGTGAGATAGGAGTCTTCTTTCATTCTTTGGTTATGGATATCCAGTTCTCCCAGCACATATGTTGAAAAGACTGTTCTGTCCCAGAAAAGTGGACATGGTAGTCTTATTAAAAATCAGTTGACCATAAAGGTGAGAGTCTATATTGGAATTCTCAATGCAATTTCATTGATCATTGTGTCTATCTTTATGACAATACCATGCTGTTTCAATCACTGTCACTTTATAATACACTTCAGGTGTAGGAAGCATGATTCCTCTCAATTTGCTCTTCTTTTTTAAAGATGATTTTGGCTATTCTGAACCCATTTCCCTTCCAAATAAATTTGATAATTGACTTTTATTTTGAAAAACTATGCTGTTGGAATTTTTATTGTTATTGCATTGAATCTATAAGTCATTAGAATTGAAATCTTCACAATGTTTAATCTTCTAATCCATGAACATGGAATGTCCTTCCATTTGTTTAGGTCTTCTTTGATTTCTTTTAGCAGTGTTTTATAGTTTTCTGAATACAGATCCTTTATATTCCTGGTTAAATTAATTCCTAGATATTTGAATCTTTTATTTCTATTGTAAATGTAACTTTTGTTTTGTAATTTCCTCCTCAGCTTGCTCATTACTAGTGTACAGAAATTCTACAGATTTTTAATGTTGATATTGTATCCTGCCACTTTACTGAACTCATTTATTAGCTCAAGTAGCTTTATTGTAGATGTGTTGGGATTTTCTACATATAGGATGATGTCATCTGCAAATAATGAGTTTTACTTCCTCTTTTCCAATTTGGATGGCTTTTATTTTTCTTGCCTAGTTACTGTAGCTAGGACTTCTAGCACAATGTTGAATAACAGTGGTGTCAGTGTTCCTGATCTTAAAGGGAAAGATTTCAAACTCTTCTCACTGTGTAAGATATTGACTATGGGATTTTCATATATGCCCCTTATTATGTTGTGGAACTTTCCTTCTATACCTAACTTTTGAAGAGTTTTTATCAAGAAAGGATGCTGGATTTTGTCAAATGCATTTTCTGCATCAATCAAGATGATCATATGGGTTTTTTTTTGCCTTCAATTTTGTAATGTGATGTATTACATTAATTGATTTTCTTATGTAGAACCACCTTTGTATACCAAGGAAAAAGCCAACTTGATCAAGGTGTATAATTGTTTTTATATGCTATTAGATTTGATTTGCAAGTATTCTGTTGAGAATTTTTGCATCTATGGTAATTAGGGAGACTGTTCTGTAATTTTCTTTTCTTGTAGTATCATTATCTGGCTTTGGTATTAGGGTGATATTGGCATTATATAATGTGTTGGGTAATTTATGTCCTTTTCCATTTTTTGGAAGATTTTAAACAGGATTGGTATTAATTCTTCTCAAAATGTTTGGTAGATTTGACCTGTGAACCCATCTGGTCCTGGACTTTTATTGGTTGGAAGATTTTTCATGACTATTTTGATCCCTTTGCTTGTAATTGGTTTGTTGAGTTCCTGAATTTATTTTATCATTTGGCTTTCATATGTCATATCTTATTTTTGTCCATCCTTTTATCTTTGTGATTAGTCTTCACTTCTATACTCTTCTCCAAGCCTTTCCCTCTTGTCTCATCTTTTCTCAATGCAGAACTCCCTTTAGTGTTTCCTGTAGAGTTCAATTCTTGTTTATGAACTCTCTTAGTTTTGTTAAACTGTCATAAATGAAGGATAGTTTTGCCAGATAAAGAATTCTTGGCTGGCAGTGTGTCTCTTTCAGTACCTTAATTATATTATTCCTATTCATCTCCACAGCTTCTGAAGAGAAATCTGTACCATCGTATTGAACATCTCTTGTATGTGATGTTTGGCTTCTCCCTTGCTGCTTTCAGAATTTTCTCTGTATCTTTGGCAATTAACATTCTGAGTATTATGTGCCTTGGAGCAGGGCTATTTGGATTTATTCTAACAGGAGTACACTCTGCCTCTTGGAAACATATATTCATGTCTTTCATGAAAGATGGGAAATTTGGGGCCATGATTTCCTCAAATATTATTTCTACCACTTTTCCCTTCTCTTCTCATTCTAGAAATCCCATAGCACATATTTTGTTGTGCTTTGTGCTATCATTCAACTTCCTAAGACCCTGTTTGATTTTTCCATTCTTTTCTCTCCCTGATCTATCATTTCAATTTCAGTCATTCTTTCCTTTACATTACTATTCTCTTCCATGATTCAAATTTGCTGTTGTGTGCCTCTATTTTTTTTTAATCTCACTATTTATGTCTTTCATTCCCATAAGATTTGTTACTTTTCTACCCAAGATTTCAAATTTTCCTTTGTGCTCACCCAGTGTCTTTGTAATGTCTTTCATTTCATTAACCATATTGTCCTTCAACCCCATGATTTGATTTAGGAGATTAAAGAAAAAAAATTTTTTTAAGATACTTAGATTACATAAATATTACACAAAATTGTAGGGATTCCCATGTGCCACACCTCCCACTCCTCCCACAACCTCCAACATAAACATCCTTCATTATAGTGGCACATCACCTGCAATAGATATATACATCTTGGGGCTTTGCCACTATGCATGGACCATAGTTCATATCGTAGACCACACTCTCTTCGACACAGTTCTGCATGTTATATGATGATATAAAATGGCCTATATCTGTCATTGCAATGTCACTCAGGATAACACCCAAGTCCTGAAAAAGCCCCTGTAGTACAACTGCTTTTCCCTCAACCTGACCCCAAAGCATCTGGTGGTCACTGGCTCCACATTCATTTTGTAATTACTTCCATTGCATGAATCACAATATGTCTATAACAGAATACCAGTAAGTCCACTCTAGTCCTTAGCTCTTCCCCCCATACTGAGGAATCTGAGATGGTGATGTCCACTCCACCTCCTAGTGAGAGGGGATTTATATTCCATGGATAAAATGGATGGGATTATCCTGCCTGCAGCTGCAGACTCTCTACATTCCCTGGGATGGCCACTGTCCATCATCATCTCCCCACCAGGTGTCCAGGGTGAGTTCATTGGGCTGTAGAGTAGGAGTTGCAACTGCACTGAAATTCTGGCACATGGACAGTCCAAAGACTCCGGTCTCTGGAAGTACACCTACAAACTCCAGCACCACATATAGGTTTGAATAGAAGGGACAGGTGGACCATGTGCAGGAAAGACATATTTGGGTCCAACTCTGTCACTCTCAAGAGCAAGGATTCCAAAGTAGGGCCCACTGATAAGGCACAAAACTCTGGGGCTTTACACCCTGCTATAGGACCTGGGTGTCTCCAGAGCCCTCAGGAGCCCATCTATTTGGAGTGATATGCACATTGGAATCCTATGATGTCCTAGTGAGATGTGCATAAGCATTACCTCTGGGATGATCTCCTGACTCACTTTGAAGTCCCTTAGCTATATGAACTCATTTGTCTTTACCTTTTCCCCATTTATTTGAGGTCTTTTTCCAGTCATATTACCCATTTGCACTTGTTAGTAATCTTTCATTTCCAGGGAGACTCATCCCTGGGAGTCATGTCCCATGCTGGGAAGAAGGTAATGTATTCATATGCTGAGTTTGGCTTAGAGAGAGACCACATTTGAGGAACAAGGAGGCTCTCAAGAGGCAACCCTTAGGCACCTCATAACAATAGGCTAAGTTTCAATTTCAAGAGCAAAAACTCATTAGGCTAGTCATCAATAACAAAAGCTCATCAGTGGATCATCCTCCTTTGCCAGACACTGCCCCTGCCATTGGGGGACTGTTGTTACTCCCTTGGAGAATAAATAGTCTCTCACTTATTGAGTTGTTCTCCACCCACTATAACCATGCCCTGTGAACATTTGAACAATTTTATATATATTTTATGTGTGTTTAGGTAAACTTCCTCCCATGCACCATCATCCCTGACACCCCCCCCACCAAGGATCCTCTCCTGCCCCAGTTGTAACCCTTCTGTGATCCAAAGCTTCTTTAAAGATGAAGCCAATGCAATAGCCAAATGCAAGTAATAGGAAAATGAAATAATAATGATGTTTAAATGTAAGAGATAAAATACATGAAAACTTAAAAAAACTAAAAATTTAATTAAATTAAAAGATTGGGTTATTCAAAAAATGAGAAAAAATTTTAAAACTTTAAAAAATTATTTTTCTCGACATTTTGCCTTTTATCAATGCCATATCTGGTGTCCAGTCTGTACTATGGCACCTTCCCCCTCTCCCCAGTGTCTCACTATTTTTCATTTAATTTTCAAAGAAGCTTTAGGTCACAGCAAAGTCACACACAGAATACAAGACACTCTCATATACCCAAACTCCTCCCCCTTTCCTCACCCCATATTAAAACCTTTTTGTATGTGGATGGTAGCATTGTTTTAACTGATATGCAGATAGTGAAACATAGCTACTAACATTGTCAATGGTTTATAGTATGGTTTACATTTTAGATCGCACCCCTTTATAAATTTTGATAATATTTAACGTGTCCTGTGTCCATCACTGTAAGGTAATGAAAAACATTTCCACTGACCACTAAATACCCCCTGTTTGATCTATTCTGTTCCTCCTTCCCCACCCCTAGCGCCCATGATGACACCCTGGTTTGACTCATTGGATGCCAAGATTCATAGTTACATGCAACAAGAAGTCATGGCACACTGGTTTGTCCTCCACTATTAGGAACTGCCCTTGCTCTTAAGAGACTCCCACCTGTCTATTTCTGAGCAAATTTGTCCTTCCAAAGATGAGAGTCCATCTCCTTCCCTTTCATTGTGTGGGTCTCCACCCACTGATACAACACATTATGACAGGATGAACACTCACAAACTCCCTGGTAGCCTGCTCCAGATGCACCTTTTCCCAAATGCCCCCCCCAACCAACACCCTAAAGCAGTGACATTTCCTTGTCTTATTGTATTTAAGAGATTTGTATGAACCTCATTGATTAGTTGTTTCAAGTCCTGTGTCTCATCAGAAGCTCTCATTTGTTCCTTTGCCTGAATCATATATTCCTTTTTCTTAGTATGGCTTATAATTTTTTGTTGATGTCTAGGCATCTGATTCTGATGTGTTTACTCTGATGTTCAGTTTCTCTCTCTTGCCTAGGGATTTACTCTTAAGTAGCTGTGTGCTATCACTGTTCTTTGACTACTGTATCAGTATGTTCTAGTTATTTACATTGCCCCTTTTTAACTGCTCAAACCAGATCTAAGGACCCAGTAATGTGATGCAGACAAGTTTCCAAGGACCTTAGATAGGTGTGCTGTTAAGGCACTTGATTGCTTCTTTAATATATTTATCATTATTTTTACTTTTTGTGCAATTTTTTGGTCTGCCAGTGTATGGCACACTTTGGCAGATTTCTCAGTTCATGGGGGGAGGCATTCAGTATAACACCACAGTGGGTGGTTGTATTACTCAGGGTTCTCTAAGGAAACAGAATGAACGGGAGATATCTGTAAATAGTATGAGATTTTTATAAGAGTCTCTCAAGTGACCATGGGGATGCACAAGTCCAGGTTCCACAGGCAGACTGCAAACCAGGGGCTCCAGTTAAAGTCCAATGAAGGTCCTCAATGAGTTTCTGGGGGACATTGGCTGTCCAAAGGTGAGTTGGGAAATCTCTCTGAATTTTGAAATCACCTTCCCTTTTAAGACATTCAACTGATTGTATAAAGCATCACTCATTGATGACAGCAATTCCCTTGGTTTATGTAGATCTAATCAACCATCTATGCAGTAAAATCACTGAAGACTAAAGCCCATAAATATCCTTGTATTATAATTAGCCCAGTGCTTGCTTGACCAAATAATTGGGCACAATTAACTGGCTGAGTTGACACATTAGCTTAACCAACACAGTTGGGCAGAAGCAATGTCCTCAGGGCTGACCATGCCTCACAAACAAACTTTTTCAGAAGTTGTTCTCCGCCCTTGGCTGGCCATACCATCTGTCCCTTTGCCTCATCAGCAACCACCCCAGGGCAGGAGGGAACACGTTTGATAATGCAAATTATCTTTAGCTCCCTGCTGGCTCTCAGTCAAAACAATTTTGTGGCCTTACTTGTCCTGGATGTGTGACCCCTCTAATGCAGCAAAGTTAGCTGGCCAAAATCTGGATTGGCTATAGGTTTGCCCCTTCTTCTTCCCTCTCAGTCCACAGCCATTGCAGTCCAGAGCCACTGCAGTCTGCATAATGCTGTTTCCTCAGTGGGTGGGGGGATGGGCATCAGGTGCTGATTCTGCAGCTTTACTTATAGAATTTTTTCAGCCAGCTATCTCTTCTGGGTGGTTACTAGCCTGCCACTAGTGTCCTGAGCCCCTAAGCAGCCCTCCAATGAGTCTCCATCTGTCCTCTAGGTATTTTTCATGGGAGAGAAGTGAACCATCTGCTTCTCTAATGCTCTATATTCTCAGAAATCCCTTCCCCTATGTTTTCTCATATCACTCTTTTTGCCCCAGGAAATATAAAATTTTTATAATTCTCCAACATAGCACAGTTAAAAAACATACAAAAAGTCCTCAATGTATGATGAATGACTGAAGATATCCCACCGGATTATAACAGTAACTTAATAATGTAAGTTTTCTTTATTTCAAAGTTCAAACAGAAAATGTAAACCAACTTACAAGGAGAAGACTATTATTCAAACTATAATTATGGAAAATAGAAATCTGAGAAATAAAAAGAAAACCTAAGCAACATTGTGTCAAAGAAATTATGGCAAATGAGCTATGTTAAACAGACTTGCATATTTCCCAACAGTATCTCCTGGTATAACCCAGATATTTTAAACAGAATATATATATGTGTGTATGTGTGTGTATTTTTAGGGCTAAAATGGTTCTTTTTTAAACAAATCAGGCACCTTCTTTGTCAAGCTTGGCGTACGAGCTCCAAATATGTCCCTTGGCCCAGAAGACATGCACTATCTGCAGTTTTCCCTGGTGTCATGTTTCCGGGCATCCCCTTGCCACGGACCCCTACTCCGGGGTCCCGAAGGTGCCCACTTGGTGGAATCTGGCTGGCCTCTATGCCCCAGGTGGCCAGCAGGAAAGGCCTGTCCCTGGGGTCTGCAGTGAGTTCCCCTGTGGTCTTCTCACTGGTCGGCCGGCGAAGCTCGCTGAGCTTGAGAGGAACACCTACACAAATGTTCCTATACAAGTCCTGAGACTATGAACTATGATGTGAAAACTTTTGGATCTTCTCTCCCTGTCAAAGTTATGGAAGCCCTAACATTGGCTAAAGTTAATGATCAACTGCCTGTTTACGTAGAAGAAAATGGATGGACATGTCTGGGCTGCAAAGAGAAATTCATTATTTGGAAATTTGTTCTGTCATCATTTACTAAGTTATCTGTTTGCAAAGAACTTCAGCTGCCATCTAGTGATTTCCATGGGAGCTCTGACTTGGTAGTTCTCTCTTACTCTGCTGCTTCAGGTGAAGCTCTATTCAGGCCATTGCTGTGGTGGTGGCCACCAGAGAAGGATCCATTCACTATTGGCCAAGCCTTACTCATGGAGACACTTATGCAGAGACTTCCATAGATTTGTGAGGAGACAAGACTTACAATTTTCTAACATCAGTGCAGGGAGGAAGTTTTAATTTGTCCTCATCGGGAAGCCAGCTAATTCAATTGATACATGAAAGCTCAGGAAAGATTCATCATCATATTCTCCCTCAAGGGCAAAGCATGCTTTCAGGAATTGGTCAGAAGGTATCTACTCTTTTAGGAATTCTGTCTCCTAGTAGTGATCTCCTACTTTCAAGTGTCCTTTGGATAGAGAGAGATCAAGCTTTTATCACCTTACAAATATAAACATCAGTAAATGGGAATTAGATGATTTTTCAGAAAAACAAGCACATAGTTGGGATATAAATAGAGCCCTGAAGGAAAACATTACTGATGCTATTTGGGGTCTGAAAGTAACTATGAAGCTACTAAAGAAGGTGTCATCATTTGACATTTGGATTTGAAGCAAAACTGTGATGGGCTCCTGATTTTGGCAGCAGCATGGCATACAGCAGACAACCCGTGTCTCATATATTACTCTCTGATAACAGTGGAAGATAATGGCTATCAAATGTCTGATGCAGTTACGGTAGAAGTCCCTCAGTAGTAGCCCAAATTTTCAGTCTGAAGACCTGATAATGTGTCAGTTGGTGGCCCCAAACTTCTCAAACCAGACTGCCTATCTGTACACTGAAAATGTTGTCTATGTGTGCTCCACAAGGAACTGGGAAATTTTCTCTTCCTCAGTGTTTTGGATACTGGGTCCTGTGGTGATGTGCCTGTCATTTTTTCTAGAAACAGTGAATTGGTGTCTATCATGCTGAAGGAAAATGTGTCCATATTAGCAGAATAACTTGAAGACTCCTTAGCATCTTCAGTTGCTGGGCCAAGCAATGAGAGTATAGTTTTTGAAACCAGTAAAGAATGAAACTATAGCACAGGAAGATAAAACCAAATTGTTAAAAGGTGCTTTTCTTCAGAAAGGATTTGGGTAATGCCCAGATGATGGTCGATGAGCTTTTCCCCTCTCACCTGGATTTGGGTTCTGATGCTGAGCTGGAGAGAGCTGTGGCCCAGACCAGGGTAGATTTGGTGGATGACTACCCCACCTCTGACCCACTCTGGGCTGAGTCTGTGCCTGAGGAAGCCCCTGGGTTCAGTAATACATCACCAATTATTTTTCACAATCTGGAAGGCAAGATGAAAGCCCATTCTTTCCTTATGGGGTTTATTCACCAAGTAAATTTCCAACTTCTTTAGACTAAACCAGGCATGGCTTGGGATGCCTGGCTTTATGAGCCCTTTTCAGCTCTCTCAAGGAAACATTTTGTTGGGTGGGACATGATTTCTGTTTTCCTTTTCTGTGGTTATCTAAAAGTAAATAATTCCAGGGCTGTGTGGAGGTGTATCATTCCAAATATAAGAGCTACATTGAAAATAAGGTGAAAAGAAGAAAATTATTATATTTTGTGGGAAATGTTTCACCTTTTTTTTGGTAACATTGTTATGATACTTGTGAGACCAGACCTGTTAAAATCAGGATTTCATTTTGACTTCCTGTGAGCTTTTATGTAAAAACTTAGGTTTTTACAAATTGACTTGTAGTATTTGAAAATAATAAAAAAAATATTAAGGTGAAAAAAATAAACAAATCAATTTTATTGATACATATTAATAAATGTACAATTCATACAAAATGTACAATCAATGGTATTTTGTATAATCACCTAGCTGTGCATTCATCACTGCAATCATTATTAGAGCATTTTCATTATTTCAATAATAATAATAAACAAAAAAGAGACAAACAAGAAATTTCTTCACCTCTCAATTTTTCTGTTTCCCTTGCTGTACACTGATGCTAGCTCTGTCTATTCTTGCACAATTATTTATTTATTAAGCAGTTTTATTGATATATATTCACATACCATAGAGTCTATTTAAAGTGTGTAATCAATTGACTTTTAGTATAATCATAATATTGTGCATTTGTCACCACAAAAAATTTTTGGAACCATTTTATTACTCCAAAAAGAAAAATTCCACACCCCTTAGCATGTTTTCCCCAGCCCACATTATATATATATAATTCAGTCAAACAAAAAGGATTAAAACCTATTAGTACATTATGACCTACTTATAAATAAAATACATCAATATGTAAGCACTAGGTTTTTTTTTTTTTTGCTTATACCTAACTTTTAAGGTTTTTACAGTAACCTTGTGTCCCTTTGAATTATTTTTAAAGCAATATATTTAAATAAATAAAATGTAAAATAAATTTAAGAAATAAAAATTATTTTATGGGAGTGGAGAGAAGAAAACAAAAAGTGATGAGATCCTATACCTTGTACCAACAAACTACCAGTCATAGGATGGATAGTGGTAAGACAAGTCTCACTCAAACTTGGTATTCTAGTTTTGTAATAAAAAAACTTGAGAATGAAATTCAAAATATCTATCATTGTGTAAGAAAACAATCTAAAAATAAAACAAGAAAACTAGCTGGCTAAGGTTTTAAGGTAGAATGTCTATTTCATCATCATCACAAACTAGGCAAAGCAAAAACTAAAAATAATTATAATTTCTCTCACCCTTCCTCTTTCTCTCTTAAAATACATAAATACACAATCTTCCTCACCACTGGTTTATTATTACTTTCTTGGATTATACATAGTGTTCTGCAAATATTCACTTTTAATTGTAAAACTTGAAATACCCTTCATTTATATGATGCCAACATTTTGTAAAGTAAAGCATTGCATAATATCCTCAATGAGTATTATCCCATTTCAGTTAGGAAAACATTTTAATAATCTTGCAATTATCACACATACTTGGATAAACATAAATTTAACTTGAATGTATTAGAGAGGTGTCTTTTCAATCTGCAGATCATATTTATCAGTAAATTTAACCAAATTTAGAGGAAATACATCATAAAATTACATGTTCCCAAACTATTGAAAAATGGCTACCATAGACAAAAAGGATAAAAGCCTTTGGTTTCCAGAACTGAAGACATTATATAAAGCCATGTCAATTAAGAAAATTAAATTTGCCTTTAAGATGACACTTGAGGTTACTAAAAAGCTTTATTTTAAAATGAATAAGGACTTTACTGACAATCATGTAACTATTGAAAATAACCATAAATAGTTGATAGACTAATGGTACCAAGAGAAGAAAGGAATGAAACAAATCTATTTAGCTGTGCTTTTAACTGTTTCAGAATATGTCACAACTTTTTATAGGGTTAAGAAATTAAGCATACAGAATTGCTATTTTACTTTTCACATTTGAATTTTAAAAAATGAAAGAAACCTGGTAAATAAAGCTATTTTTTCTTCTGCAATTATATTTTATTAGAAGAGCTGTGAGCTTATAAATCAATTATTCGTAACATTCATGTCTCCCATACATCATCCCAACATGAACACCTTGCACTGCTGTGTAACATTTGTTAAAAATATGGGATGGAGAAAAACACTCAAAACTATTTTTTCATTTAAATTATAAAGAACAAATTTTTATGTAATATAGAATTCAAAAATTAATCACAATAATAAAGAACTCAATATAACATTCCAAAGTAATTAAGATTTAATAATTTGTAATAACATAGTTCGTATCTTTTTTTAATGACACATTTTGAAGATTACAAGTAAGAACACATGTGCAAGATATAATTCCTTGTTGGTGCCAATGCACTGCAAAATGCAAATTATTAGCTAATATGTATGGTATTTATCAACCATAACAACAACATTTATAGTAGCTGCCATTTAATGAGCAGCTAATAGGTGTTAGTTGCTCTTCATACATACATACATATATATATATATATATATATTTTTAAAGCGGTTTTAGATTACACTACGGTAATCTAAATGTAATGTAATTACACTAATACATTACATTACATAATTAAATTACAAATGTAATGTAATTACATAAATGTAATATAAAAATACAACTGGATAGATCTATGGAGTGTGATTACCATTGATAATGTAATATTCTTGCATCTATGTGGAAGATGTACTGTGATGATGATGGGGGAGTATGGAGGGAGTGTGTCAAATGTACACTCTGGGCCTGGTAGTGGTCAGATGATATTGTCTCATAATCTTTGACAAATATTCCATTGGTGTGTGGTGTGTTGGTGGAGGGTTGTTGTGAGGAAATTCTGCACATGTGCATGATTGTTTTGTAGGTTTACAAGTTCTGTCATAAAAATATATTTTAAAAATGGTAATAAGGTGGGTTGGGGGAAAAATACACCAAATGTAAGATAAAGACTATAATTAGTAGTAAGATTTTGGCAATATTCTTTCATAATTTGTAACAAATGTCTCACAACAATGCCAGATGTTGGTGGAGGGTTGATGTATGGGACCCCTGTATGATGTTATGAATGTTTGCTTGGTAAGTTCACAACTTTTACTATACAATTATTGTTTATGTATGTTCATGTATAAATGATATAAAAATAATAACAGGGTGGGTTGGGGGAAAATACTTTGGTTAGTAGTAATATTTTGAGGATTCTCTTTAATCATTAGTTAAAAATGGTTCACAACAATGCAAGGTATTGGTGGTAAGGTGAGGTATGATAGCCCTATATAATGTTATGTATGTTTGTTTTGTAAGTTCACAACTATTACTATACACTTATTGTTTATGTATGTTCATGTATGAGTGATATAATTCAATAAATTTTTAAAAATTAAAAAAAAGAACAATGACAACAATAAAAATAATTTCCTTGAATATAGTCAACAAGAAAGGCAAGACATTTTCCTACAGATAACATTATCACTTCCTCACTACAGAGAAATCCAATAAAAATTTTTACGGAAAAAGGGCCCAGACCAGAACAGTAAGTAAAAACTTGACTTCTGACACCTGGGGTACACAAGTCATGGCTCCCTCACAGGAACACTAGTTGTGTCATCCATCTAAGAATGTCAACACCACCCAAAGCTTGGTCTGTAATTTTGTCTTTTGCAAATGTGAATGAATAGAGTTTACATGTTGTTTTCCATAATTCCAACTGGTAAGGCCTGGTCAATAAGTGAAGCCAGAGAGTACAACACAAGAATTAGTTTCCAACAAGGCTTTTGTCCTCTGACCAATGCACTAGTCTGAATGCTGAAGTTTGGCTTCAGGCTGACAGTTATTCAGCAAGGCATCTTCTTGTTCATGCTTTAGTGTTCTGTGCCCATCAAGCAGGGAAGAGCTCAGGAGGACTCCCACCATAGCAATACTTGGCTATGGGATCCATGTAGATGTTCCCGTGCTGCATGCTCTGAGATGAGGTACTGCACTTAGCCAAACACAATTCAAGTTGATCTTCCACTGCCATGAAGAGGTTCTGGAATGCCATGGGTTCTCATTTGAGGAAGGATACCAGGAGAAGTTGCTTGTTGGACTGCAGGCATCAGGAGACATAGTACTCATAGGCACTGCAGCAGTCATTGGACAAGAAGCCATTGCAGCAGTATTGCTTTGTCCTAGTGATGTGGATGTGATAGCAGCCATTCACCAGCAAATCCATCCTTTCACAAATGTGTCCTAGATCATCTGTGATGAGGTGCTTCCCTTGAATGGTGCTATGACACTGATTGTCTGGTTGGCTGTTATTGCCCATATTAAACTGCACTTTCTAGGGAATGGGCTGATCATGGTCTTAAACCTGGAGAAAATTCCAATCTCTCACTGCCCTCTCCTCCTGCTTGAAGGTGCTGGTGAGAAAGTAGAGCCCAAAGATAGGATGAGCAACCATCTCTTCCACAGAAGCTGATGCCACACCATGGCTGCCAGTTTCACCATTCTGGTGAGGAGTGGGGCAGGCCTGAAGCCCAGGCAGCATGGCCCCTATGGCACTGGGAGCTCCATCCCTAGCAACCTGGGCATGCACTGGGACCCACAGGTTTGCCCTACCACCAGGTCTTGAAGATATTTTCCTACATTTTCTTCTAGGAGCTTTATGGTTCTAGATTTATATTTAGGTCTTTGATCCATTTTGATTTAATTTTTGTATAAGGTGTGAGATAGGGTTCCTCTTTCTTTCTTTTGGCTGTGGATATCCAGTTCTCCTAGCACCATTTGTTGAATAGACTATTCTGCTCCAGCTGGGTGGGTTTGACAGCCTTGTTAAAAATCATTTGACCATAGATGTAAGTGTCTGTTTCTCAACATCCATTTGTTTCCATTGTTCTGTGTGTCTATCTTCATGCTAGTAACATACTGTTTGTTTTTTAACACTGTAGCTGGGTAATATGGTTTAAAATCAAGAAGTGAACATCCTCCAACTTTGCTTTTCCTTTTTAAGATGTTTCTGGCTATTTGAGGCACCTTACCCTATGAAGTAAAATTGATAATTGTGTTTTCCATTGGATTATAAAATACTGGTAGAGTTTTCATTGGGATTGCATCAAATCTGTATATAAATTTCATTAGAATTGACATCTTAAAGAAATTTTGTCCTCCAATCCATGAGCATCGAATGTTCTTCCAATTATTTAAGTCTTTTTTATTTCATTTAGCAATGCATTGTAGTTTTCTGAACACAAGAGCTCTACATCCTTACTTAAGTTTATTCCTAAATATTTGATTCTTCTATTCCCTGTTGTTAATGGAATTATTTCCTGAATTCCTCCTCAAATTGTGCATTACTAATGTATAGAAACACCAATGATTTTTTGAATATTGATCTTGTATCCTGCCACTTTACTGAAATCATTAATTAGCTACAACAACAGCAGTTTTGTAGATTTTTCAGGACTTTCTAGGTATAGGCTCATATCATCTGTGAATAGTGAAAGTTTTACTTCTATACTTTTGATTTGGATTCCTTTTATTTCTTTTCCTTGCCTGGTTGCTATAATTAGAACTTTTAGCACTATATTGAACAATAATGGTGACAGTGGGCATACTTGCTTTGCTCCTGATCTGAGTGGGAAAGCTTCAGTCTTTCACCATTAAGTACAATAAGGGTTTTTCATATAAGGATTTTATCTTGTTGAGAAAACTTCCTTCAATTCCTAAATTTGTAGTATTTTTATCAATAAAGAATGCTGTATTTTGTCAAATGTCTTTTCTGCATCAATCAATAGGATCATGTGATTTTTCTTGTTTGATTTATTAATGCAGTGTATTAGGCTGATTACACCCTTACATACCTAGCATAAAACCCACTTGATCTTGATGAGTAATTCTTTTAATGTGTTATTGTATTTGATTAACAAGTATTTTCTTGAGGATTTTTACATTCATATTTATCAAGGAAATGGGTTTTATTTTATTTTTGCAATATCCTTATCTGGTTTTGGTATTAGGGTGATATTGGCTTCATAGAATGAGTTCAGTAGCATTCCTTCTTGTTCAGTTTTTTGGAAGAGCTTGAGTAAGATTGGTATTAAATCATCTTTGAATGCATGGTAGAACTCACCATGAATCCATCTGCTCATTGGCTTTTCATTTGGGGGAGTTATTTTATGACTGTTTCAATCTCTTATGATTGGTGTGCTTAGGTCTTCTATTGCTTTTAGTGTAAGTGTAGTTTGTTCATATGTTCCTAGGAATTTTTCTTTTTTTTATAACTTTTTTTTTATTTTTTAAAAGATACTTAGATTACATAAAAATTAAACAAAAAATACAGGGATTCCCATATGCTCTACTTCCCACATGTCCCACACACTCCCACATGAACATGCTTCATTAGTGTGGCACATTCATTGCATCTGATAAACACATCCTGGGGCATTGCCACTGAGTATGGACCATTGTACACATTGTAGTCTACACTCTCTCCCACACAGTTCTGCATGTTATGGGATGATATAAAATGGCCTATATCTGTCATTGCAATGGCATCCAGGACAATTCCCAAGTCCTGAAAAAGCCTCATGTATTAAAATGTTTTTCCCTCTCTCTGCCCCTGGAACCTCCAGTGGTCACTGCCTCCACATGAAAGTTGAAATTTCTTCCATTGCTAGAATCATAATATGTCTATAGTAGAATACCAGTAAGTCCACCCATAGTTCATTCCTCAATCCTGAGGACTCCCGAATGGTGCTGTCCACTCCACCTCTAATTGAGAAAGGGCTTTTATCACATACAGCTGATGGATGGGACTCTCTTGCTTGCAATTGTAGACTTTCTCATTTCCTTGGTATGGTAGTTGTCAATTATCACCACTTTGTTAATTGTCCTGGGTGAGTCCAATGAACTGGAGAGAAGGTGTGGCAACACTGCTGAGTCTCTGGGTCCAGCTGGCACATGGACAGCCCAAAGATTCCAGTCTCTTGGATGTACACCTATAAACTCCAGCACCAAGTATAGGTTTAAATAGAAGGGACAGTGGAGCCTTGTGTAGGGAAACAATAATTGAGTCCAACTCTGTCACTCTCAGGAGTACAAATTCCAAAGTAGGGTCCGCTGGCAGGGCACCAAACTTCAGAGTTATCTGCACTGACCATAGGAGCTGGGTGTCTCTAGAGCCCTCAGGAGCCCCAGTATTTGGGGCAGTATCCACTTTGGCAGTCTATGAGATTCTGCTGAGGTGTGCATAAGCATTTCCCTGGGATCACCTCCCAACTCACTTTGAAGTCTCAAAGCCATATACATTCATTTGTCTTTACATCCCCTCCCAATTTTTTGAGGTCTTTTTCCAGTTGCATTGCTAGTTGGTGGTTGGTAGTAATCCTTCAGTGACAGTAAGGCTTATCCACAGGAGTCATGTCCCATTCTGTGGGTAAGGTAATGCATTTACATGCTGAATTTGGCTTAGAGAGAGACCACATTTGAGCAACAAGGAGGCTCACAGTAGGCATCTCTTAGGCACCCCACAACACTAGCCTTTTTCAATTTCAAGAGCAAAGGCTGATATGCATAATTGTCAATATCAAGGGTCCATCAATGATCATCTTCCTTCAACAGTCTTTGCCCCTGCACTTGGGGGACTGTTGTTGCTCCATTAGAGAATGTGGCAGAGCTCTCCAGTATGGGAAATCAATATTCTCTCAGTTATGTTTTGAGTCTCCACCCTCTGTGACAATGCACTGTGAACATTTGAACATATTTATATACCTCATATGCATGCCCAGGTGAACTTCCTCCCATGTATCCCCCATCACTGGCACCCCACACCAACGATCCTCCCCTGCCCCAGTTGTAACCTTTCTGTGGCTCAAATCTTCTTCAAAAAAGAAGCCATTAAAATTCCCAAATACAAGTAATAGGAAAATTAAATAATAATGATAGATTTATATATAAGAAATAAAATCCATAAATTAAAAAAACTAAAAATTAAATTAAAAGACTGGGATTTTTAAAATGATGAAAATTTTAAAAAAACTTTTTTTGACATTTTGCTTTTCATTACTGCAATATTTGATGTTCTCTATGTTCATTGACATTTTCTTCCATTTATTCCCCAGTGTCTTCCTTTATTTCATTTTGTTTTCAAAGAAGTTACAGTAAAGTCACATACACAATACAGGAGACTCCCATATACCCAACATCTTCCCCCTTTCCACCTTCCAATATTAATAGCTTTTTATATGTGGATGGTACCTTTGTTACAAATGGTATACAAATAGTGAAACATAGCTACTAGCCATGATCAATGGTTTACACTATGGTTACATTTTAGACAGTACACTTTCATAAATTTTGATTTTTAACATGGCCTGTGTCCATCATTGCAAGATCATGAAGAATATTTCCATTTTCCATTAAATACCCTCTGTTCCATCTATTCTATTTATCCCTCCCTCCCCTTGGGGCCCATGACAATTCCCCAGCTTCACTTCTTGGTTGACAAGATTCCATAGTTACTTGTAACAGCACTGAGGTCTTGATACACTGGTTTGTCCTCCCCTGTTAGGAACCACCAATGCTCTTGACAGACTCACAGCCTTCTGTTTGTGAAGAAATCTGTCCTCCCCAGGATGGGAGTCCAACTCTTTCCTGCTCATTATGTGGGTCTCCACCCACTGATACAACACATTATGACAAAATGATCACTCACATACTGCCTAGAAGGATGCACCAGGTGTGCCTTGTCCTGAATATCCCCCATCCAACATCCTAATCCAGTAAACCTTCCTTTTCATATTGCTGTAATCCCCAGTGTTCACCTGGTCCCACTCCCAACCTTCCCCCCACTTCCCTGGACCTTCCAACCAACCCTCCCCAATCTACCTAACTGTCAAATCTGCACTGTTGAACTCAATACCATTTCTACCCTCCAGTCATATCCCTTCAATGCACAGCTACACACTTCCACCTTATCAAAAATTATGTCCCTATGGATGTTGGCTCACAACCTTCTTCTCCCTTTCTAGTTCCTGTAAAACTCTCTTCCAGAAAATAGCTCCCTGAATCTGCTCAATTTGCTTAATTCATATCAGTGAGGTCATGTAATATTCATTCTTCAATGTCTGGCTTGCTCCACTTAACATAAGGTTCTCAAGATTCATCCTGTTATCCCATGTGTTAGCATTTTATTACTTCTTAGAGCTGAGTAATATTCCATTGTATGTATGTACCACATTTGTTTTTAACCATTCATCTGTTGATGGGCGTTTGGATTGATTGTAACTTTTGACAATAGTGAATAGTACCACTATGAATATTGGTGTGCATTTATCTGTTCGTGTCTTTGCTTTCTATTCTTTTGGGTATGTTCCCAGCAATGGAATTTCTCAATAATATGATAGTGCTATAGTTAGTTTTTTGAAGAACTGCCAAAGTGTCCTCCACAATGGCTGGACCATTACAAATTGCCATCAGCACTTGATGAGGGTTCCCATTCCTCCATATCCTCTCCAACACTTAAAGTCCTCTGTTTTTTAATAGGCACCAGTCTAATGGGTGTAAGATGGTATCCCATTGTAGTTCTGATTTACATTTCCCTAATAGCTAGTGATGTTGAGCATCTTTATGTGTGCTTTTTAGCCATTTGTATTTCTTCCTTGGAGAAGTCTTTTCAAGTCGCTTGCATATTTTTAAAATGGGTTGTTTGTCTTATGATTTTCATGGTGTAAGATTTCTTTATATATGCTGGATAGTAAGCTTCTATCAGATATATGATTACCAAATATTTTCTCCTGCTGGGTAGGCTGCCTTTTTACTTTCTTGATAACCTCCTTTGAAGTGCAAACGTTTTAATTTTGAGGAGATCTTATTTATTTATTTATTTTTTTGCTGCTCGGGCTTTGAGTGTGAAGTTCATGAAACCATTTCTTATTAGAAAGTCCTGCAGAGGCTTCCTTACATTCTCTTCCAAGGTCTTTATGTTCTTGGCGCTTACATTTAGATCTTTGATCCATCTTGCGTTGATTTTTGTATAAGGTGTGAGATGGTGGTCCTCTCTTATTCTTTTGGCTATGTATATCCAGTTCTCAAGCACCATTTGCTGAAGAGGTCATTCTGTCCCAGTTGATTGGGTTTGGTGGTCTTGTTGAACATCAGTTGACTGTATATGTGATGATCTATATCAGAACTCTCGATTCATTTCCAATTGTTTGGTATATCTATTCTTGTGCCATTACCATGAAGTTTAGACCACTGTAAGTATGTAGTATATTTTAAAACCAGATTGTGTGATACCTCCAATTTCATTTTTCTTTTTCAATATGTCTTTGGCTCCTCTGGGCCTCTTACCTTCCAAATAAATTTTGTAGATAGTTTTTCCAATTCAGTAAAAAATACTGTGTTAGTTTTTATTGGGATTGCATTAAATCTGTAGATTAGTTTGGGTAGCATAGATATCTTAATGATGTTTTATCTTCCTACTCATGAACAGGGAATATTCTTCCATTTGTTTAAGTCTTCTTTGATTTCCCTTAACAGTGTTGTGTAGTTCTCTGTGTATAAGTTATTTATGTCTTTAGTTAAATTTATTCCTAGGTATTTGACTCTTTTTGTAACTATTGTAAATGTTATTTTTTCTTGATTTCCTCCTCAGTTTGCTCGTTATTATACAGAAATACTACTGATTTTTGAGCATTGATTTTATAGCCTGCGACTTTCCTGAACTCATTTAATAAGTTCTAGAAGCTTTGTTGTAGATTTCTTATTGCTTTTTATGTATAGGATCATGTCATCTGCAAACAGTGAAATTTTTACTTCCTCCTTTCCAATTTAATGCCTTTTATATCTTTTTTTTTTTGCCTCACTGCTGGAAGAAGTACTTCTAAGATGATGTTAAATAGGAGCAGTGATAATGGGCATCCTTTCTTGTTCCTGATCTTAGAGGGTTAGAGGGATTGCTTTTAGGATTTCAACTTTGTATATGATGTTAACTGTAGGTTTTGCATATATAGCCTTTATCATGTTCAGAAAATTTCCTTCTATTCCTATCTTCTGCAGTGATTTTTATCAGGAAAGGGTGCTGTATTTTGTCGAATGCTTTTTATGCATCTATAATGATGATCATGTGTTTTTTCTTTTGATATCTTTATGTGTTGTATTACATTAATAGATTTTCTTATACTGAACCATGCTTGCATATCCTGTATGAAACCCACTTGGTCATGATGTATAATTCATTTCTGGTGTTGTTGGATATGATTGGCAAGTATTTTGTTGAGTACTTAACATCTAGGTTCATTAGAGAGATTAATTTGTAATTTTCCTTTCTTGTGGCATTTTTGTTTGGCTTTGGTATTAGGGTAATGTTGGCATCACACAATCAGTTAGGCAATGTTCCTTCTACTTCTATATTTTGGAAGAGTTTAAGCAGGATTGGTGTTAGTTCTTTCCAGAATGTTTGGTAGAATTCACCTGTGAAGCCATCTTATCCTGGGGTCTTCTTGGGAAGTTTTCGATGACAGATTCTGTCCCTTTACTTGTGATTGATCTGTTGAGCCCATCAATTTCTTCTTTCATCAATGTAGCCTGCTTGGGAATTTCTAGGAATTTGTCCATTTCCCCTAAATTATCCTTCTTATTGGCATATAATTTTTCAAAGTATCCTCTTATGATACTCTTTATTTCTGTGTGTCCTGTGGTGATATCCCCTTCCTCACTTCTTATTTTTTGTATTTACATCTTCTCTCTTTTTTTCTTTGTTATTCTAGCTGAGGGTTTGTCAATTTTATTGACCTTCTTAAAGAACCAGCTTTATTCTCTATTTCATTTTGTTCTGCTCTAATCTTTGTTATTTCTGTCTTTCTACTTCCTTTGGTGTTAGTTTATTGTTCTTTTTCTAATTTCTCCAGGTGAGCAGTTTCATCTTCATTCTTAGCTCTTTCTTCTTTTTTGATATATGCATTTATGGCTATGAATATCCCTCTCAGTACAGCTTTTGCTGCATCCCATAGGTTTTGATGTGTTTTGTTGTCATTTACATTCATTTCAAGGTAGTTACTAACTTCTTTTGAGATTTCCTCCTTGATCTACACTTTATCTAAGAATGTGTTGTTTAACTTCCATCTTTGTGCCTAATCTGTTTCTCTGCCCCTTACTGATTTCCAGCTTCATTCCACTGTAGTCAGAGAAATTACTTTGTATAATCTTTTTCCCCCTTACTTTATTTACCCTCTTGGAGAACAGCATAGAAGAGTTATGCAAAGCAACCTGAAACTCCAAAATATTGACATTTAACTATGTCATGATACTTAGCCTATTGGAACTACTGAACTCACAGTATTTTTTTTCTTATAGTTGAACACTTATTCAGCAAATATTTTTGAGCATCTATTATGTACCATGTACTGGCACGGCTATCAAAGAGCCTATAATCTATTGAGACAGTTATGCACAAAAATCTAATGTGATAATTCATCTAATAGGAAGCTAATCAGAGTGCTCTAAATCTTCAGAGGAAGGAGTGATTAGCTATATATCTATAAAGAGGCCCAGGGAAGGAGTCACAAAGGAGGTGACACTTTTAGAGTAGGATAAGTAGAATTCTTTAAGGCAGAAAATGGGGAGAGAAAGGAATTTTTCATTTAACCCTCAGTGAAATCTATGATCTATGCATTATTATTTCCATTTTGAAGAGGAGGAAACTGAGGCCCAGAGAGACTAAGTGACTCATCTAAGGCTACAAAGCTGGTAAAGAATTATGCTTTGAACTCAGGTCTCTCTGAATCCCCCATATCAAGCTACCTTCATGGGGAAGAAGTAGGGGAAGTGGGGATGAGGAAAGACATTCCAAGCAGAAGTAAAAATTTTGTTGGTGATTGACAGGATTTGGGTCAGCAGAATCTCTCTTCAGCTATAACAGTCACTGCCTGACTTGTATACTTTTAGGCATGCCTTTGGAATTGAGGTTGTTCAGTGTATTCTTGCATTAACTGTTAAGTTTTTTCAGTGAACATTTATTGACTGAATTGGCTGCAGCACAATGGATTTGGGCTGCTTGTCTTCACAATATGGCAGTGACCAGTAGAGGTTCTGAGAGCAGGGAGAGGGAAATACAGGTGAAATATGGGGGTATTTTGGGGACTTGTGAATTTTCCTGAATGACATTTCAATGACAGATATGGACAATTACATATCTTTTATAATCTTAGTCTTTTTGAAATCATTGAGAATTTTTTCTGTGACCTAGCAAGTGGTCTATCTTGGGGTAAGATCCATGCGCAATTGAGAAGAATGTATGTCCCAGTGTATTTGTGTGTAGTGTTCTGTACCTGTCTATTAGGTCCAGATTCTCTAATGTATTATTCAAAGTCTTTGTTTCTTTATTGATTCCTTGTCAAGATGTTCTTTCTAATGGTGATAATGGTTTATTAAAACTCCAACTATAATTGTAGAGGCATCTATTTCTCCACTTAGTTTTTCCAATGTGTGTCTCATGTATTTTGAGGCATCCCAGTTAGATGCATAAATGTTTATGATTGTTCTTTCTTCTTCAAAGACCACACATTTTACTAATATATAATTTCTGTCTTTGTCTCTTACAACAGTTTTGTGCTTAAAGTCTATTTTGTCTGATATTAGTATAGCTTCTCCCACCAGTTTTTGGTTATTGTTTTCTTGTAAGATTGTTTTCCCACCATTCTGTTTATCTGTGAATATTTTGAACTACCCATCATTTTTGAATGTTAGCTTTACTGGGTAGAGAATTCTTGGCTGGAAGTTTTTCTTTTAGTACATTAACTATGTCATATTAATGTCTTCTTGTGTCCATGGTTTCTGATAAAAAATCAGCACTTAATCTTATTGAACTCCCCTTTTATGTGATGGTTCTCTTTTCTCTTGCTGCTTTCAGTATTTTCTCTTTCTCCTGAACATTGAACAGTTTGATGACTATATATCTTGGAGTAGGCCTGTTGGGATTTATACTGTTTGGGGTGCCCTGCACTTTCTGGATATGTACATCCATCTCCCTCAATAGGGTTGGGAACTATACAGCCATTATTTCCTCCAGCACTCCTTCTGTGCTCTTTCCCTTCTCTTCTCCCTCTGGGATGCCTATAATGCATATGTTTGTGCATTTTGTGTTGTGACTCAAATACCTAAGTCCCTGCTGGATTTTTTCTATCTTTTTATCTGTTCTACTATCTGTTTGGTTTCAGGTGTACTGTCTTCCACACTGCTAATTATTTCCTCTACCTGTTCAAATCTGCTGTTATGTGCTTCCAGAGTCTTTTTTATTTCTTGGAATGTACCATTCATCACCCTTGTAGCTGTTATATGTTTATGTATGCTTACAATTTCTTCAGTATGTCCTCCCAGTGTCTTCTTAATATCCTTAATCTTTTCATTCACTTCTTTAAGTTATTCTAGAATATTTGTTTGGACAGCTTTGATTAGTTGTTCAATGTTCTGAATCTTTTCCTGGTTTTTAGTTTGGAATGGGCCATTTTTTCCTGTTTTTTAGTATTCTTTACAATTTTTTGTTGATGTCTGGTCATCTTTTTATCTTGATGGGTTTATTCAGTTGATAAGCTTCTCTCTTTAATCTTGGGTTTTATTTAATTGCTGTTTGTGTGTGTGTGTTAAGTTTTCTCTTTGACACTTTGTTCTACTTATTCTATATCCTTATTCTTGTCTATGTTCCCTTGAAGGAAAAAATTAGGGCCCCAGAAAGTGAAAGAAGTAAGAAAAATAAAAGGATAATAGTAATAATAGTAGCAATCATTAGTAAAGGAACTGTATAAGACCTTGGAAAATGAATATTTAACTCATGTAAGCAATGTAGAGTATTAGGAATAAAAAAGAGGGGTACAACAAAGAAATGAGAAACCATACAGATAAAAATATATAGAATGAATTAAAAGGCTAGAACAATAAGGAGAGAGGGAAAGAGAAAAGAAAATACAAAAAGAAAGTTTAATAAAAGAAAAACAGGATAGATAAGATAAAAATAAACACCAGAAAAATTGAGGACTAAACAAAAGAGGTGGAATGTAAGAACAACAACAGAAAGTGGAAGATCGAAAGATAAAGGAAGGAAAAGAGAAAGTATTGGTAGACAAACTCTGTATACAGAGAAAAGGGGAAATCAAGGAAGAGGAAACACATGAACCAAGAATCAAGCCAGCAGCACCTTGAAGAATTTATCTCTTTGTCCAGATCCCTCCAGATTGATACCCTGAAGCCTACTTCTCTTTGGGTCCCAAAACATTTCACTCAGGCAGGATTTTGCCCCCACTCTCTTTTGTGAAAGACATCTGTTGCAGATGGGCAGTTTGATGTAATTATGAATTCCAAAAATATAATTGGATCATGCTTGTAAACTGATCTGTTAATCTGGGCATGATTAAGTTATGATTAGGGCGTTGACTGGGCCACTTCAGTAGGGCGTTGAACCCCACCCCTTCTTGGGTGGGGAATCAAATATGAAAGGCATGGCAAGAACAGAGTTGAAGCAGTCTTTTGAGAAGCAGTTTTGATGTTGGAAAGAAGGCCCCAGGAGAAGAGAAGCAAGCTGTTCACCTGATCATCTACAGCTGACCTTTTAGAGGAAAGAGGAGCTAAGCTCAGAGAGAAATACAGCCCTGGGAAGAGAGGAACCCCAGAAGCCTGAACCCTGGCAAACGCCAGCAGTTGTCTTGCTCTAACACGTGGCAATGGACTGTGGTGAGAGAAGAAACTTAATGCTTTATGGCCTGGTATCTGTGGACTTCTACCCCAAATAAATACCCTTTATAAAGACCAACCCATTTTTGGTATTTCACATTAGCACCCCTTTGGCTGACTAATACAACATCTGTCTGTTTTCCTTTGAAAGAAAAAGAAATAGGACATGAGAAAAGCAATGAGATAGGAAGAGAGAAAGAATAATAGTAATGATAATAGTGAAATATAGGAGAGGAAATGTACAAGACCTAAGAAAGTGAAAAATTAACACAAGTAAGAAGCACAGAGGAATAAGATTAGGAAAGTAGAATAGAAACAATGAAACAAGAAACAGAATAGAGAAAAAATATATATAGAATGAATTAAAAGGCTGGAGTGGTGAGAAGAGGGGGAAAGAAAAGAGAAAAGAGAAAGAATAAAGTAAAAAAGAGAACATAAACAGTAAAAAAAGGAGAGAGGAAGAAATACAAACAAGAAAAATTAGAGACCAAATAAAAGAGGTGGAATGGAAGAACAACAACAGAAAAAAAAAAGATATAAAGATGAAGGAGTGAAAAGAAATAGCATGAGTAGAATAGATCAGTAACCAAAAGAAAAAAAGGGGGGAAAAAGGAAAATAAACAAGCTGAGAAACAAAGGAAGGAGATATAAAACAAGCAAGAAACAAGATAGCAGCAACTCATTAAGAGAGAGAGAGAGAGAGAGAAAAGAACAAAATAAACACAAAAAAAACAGACTTCTCTCTTAGACCCCTAAGGATCTTCTCAGGGTGCTGGTGTTCCTCAATCACTCACCCTGCAGCCTGCCCTCTTCACATTTTGAACTGGGTTTTAGTGAGTAAAGTAAGGGAAATAAAAGAAAGCAAACTTTTAAAAAAATGTGATCCAAGAAAATCTAATACAAGAAATGTCTATATGTTCCCTGTCATAAAGTTTTAGCTGGATGTTTGATAACCTGGTGAATCACTTCTCAAGGAAGAACCAAGAATTGAGCCAGGGACCTCATAGATGCTAGGCAGAAATTCTTCCACTGAGCTATTCTACCTCCTTGGGTTAATTAGCCTTTCAGAAGGCTATCTGCCCCCTTTTCCCTTAGACAGTTTAGGTCCCCTGCAGTCAGATGAAGTGGTGCTGATTGCTGCCTATCTCTGCCTCCTCACTCATGTAATTCCTCTCTTTACCTAGGTGGCTGAGCATGACTGCCTTCCTGATGCAATTACCCTCCCTTTTCCCTGTGGAATTGAGATCCCTTCTGATATTCAAGGGATACCAGTTGGCTAAACTCGCCACAAAGAAATCACTCTCCACACTCCCAGACCCTTCTTCCTTGCAGGGAATCTGCCATCATACTCCCTTTTGGAGCATGGGGCTAGGGTCTCCACCTAGTCTGTCTACCCTGAGTGCTGGCTATGTGTACCCCTCCCAGTCACTGAGGTAAGCAGCCCACGGTTATTCCTGGCTTCTCTATTTGTCCATTACACTCCTAGATGACTCAGAGCACCTTCCCATCGATGTAGATGTCTGCTCTACTCTCAGTTAGATACAATTCACCAAGTGTTTTACTCTCACTTAATATCTCAGGGGTAGGGCAGGGAAGCCCTTCCTGACAGACAGACAGGAGGTTTAATAACTCATGATTACTTCTTTTGGTTTCTTCGTGTCTCTGACTCACCCTTCTGGGAGATTGGTACACAGTGTCCTGGTTTGCTGGGTCCCAAAGCAGTTTCCCATGGCAGCCTCTGGCTTTTTCTTTGTTGTTTTAGTGAGAGATAAGCCTTATCTGCCTGACCCACTGGCCATCTTCCCACAATCCCCAAAACTTTTCCATTTAATGTACATTTCATGTCTAGTTTGCTGGCATGAAGTTGTTCATCATCTACTCTTATGATTTCTTTTATTTCTGTGTTGTTAGTTGTAAAGTCCTTGCTTTCATTTCTTTTTATTTTATTTGTTCCCATCTTCTTTTTTTTTCTTTTTCTTTTTCAGCCTATCTAAGGGTTTGTCAATTTTGTTAATGTTTTCAAAGAACTAATTTTTGGTTTAATTAATTCTCTCTACTTTTTTTTTTTGTTCTGAATTTCATTTATTTCTGTTCTGATTTTGTTATTTCATTCCTTCTGCTTGTTAAGGAAATTGTTTGCTATTCTTTTTCTAGTTCTTCCAGCTGTGTAGTTAGGTCATGGTTATAGCTCTTTCTTATTTTTTAATGTAAGAATTGAGGGTGTAAATTTCTCTCTTGGCCTTGACTTCACAGCATCCTATAGGTTCTGATATGTTGTGACCTCATTTTCATTCAAGATATTTAATAATTTCTCTCAAAATTTCTTCTTTTACCCACTAATTATTTAACTATATGTTGTTTAATCTCCATATATTTGTGAATTTTTCCTTTTATTGCCTCTTGTTGATTTCTAACTTTATTCTATTATTAGCAGAGAAAGTGCTTTGTATAATTTTGTTCATTTGAATTTATTGAAAACTGCTTTGTGATCCAAAATATGGTCTATCCTGGAGAAAGATCCATGAGCACTTGAGAAGAATGTATATCCTTATGCTTTGGTGTGCAATATTCTATATATGTCTATTAGGTTTAATCCCTTTATCATATTATTTAAGCTTTCTGTATCTTTATTGATCCTCTCCCTAGATGTTCTATCCAATACTGAGTGTGGTGTATTGAAGTCCAACTATTTTTGTAGAGACATCTATTTCTCCTTCCACTTTTACCACTGTTTGCCATATATAATATGGGGCATCCTGTTTATGTGTATATACATGTATGATTATTTCTTCCTAGTGAATTCCTATTTTATTAATATATAATGTCCTTTCTTGTCTCTAGTAGTTTTGCTTTTAAGGTCTACTTCATCTGATATAAGTATAGGTACTCTTTTATTTTGTTACTGCATTTGTGGGATGTCTTTTTCCAGCCTTTCAGTTTCCATCTTTTGGTATCCTTGGTTCTATGGTGAGTTTCTTGTAGACAGTATATAAATGGCTCATATTGTCTTATCCATTCCACCAGTCTGTGTGCTTTGATTATGGAGTTTATTCCATTAACATTAAATGAGTTCACCTATTTTGACCTGCCCCTTTTCCCTTCTCCTCTCCAGGGACAGCCATGACACATATTTCCATATCTCTTGCCATCATTTAGTTTCTGATATTCTGTTCATTTTTTTTTTCTTCATCTGTTCTTTTGTATGTTTGCTTTTGGAGGTCAAATCTTCAAGCATACTTATCCTTTCTTCTGCCTCCTCAAATCTGCTGTTATATGACTCCAGTGTATTTTTTATTTCATTTATTGAGTCTTTCATTCTCATAACTTCTGCTATTTTTATATGTATGCTTTCAAATTCTTCTTTGTGTTCACCCAGTGTCTTCTTCATATCTTTAATTTCTTTAGCCATCTCATTAAATTTAGTAAAAGGATTGTTTAAACATCAATGATTACTTGACTCAATGCCTTTATGTTATCTTAAAGCTTATCTTCTTCCTTTCAGCCATAACTTCCTATTTCTCAGTATAGATTGTAAGTTTTTGTTGGTGTCCTGGATAACTAGGTGTATTTAATCTGGGTGTAGATTCATTCTTAAGTTTAGGGCTTTCTTTCCCTTTCTCCCTTACTGGTTGGGTAGTAGAAGCCAAGGATGTAGTTGGTACTGTATGCTGAGGATTCTGAAGCTGCCCACATTACCCCAGGAACAGATGAAGCTTTACTGTGAGCTAAAACTTCTTTGAAAACAATGTATTTGTACATTGTGTCTTTCATCACTGTAAGATCTGTAGTCTTGTTTGTACAGTGACATTTTCTTCCATATATTCCCATTGTCTTTTTTATTTTTCTTTTTTTTTTTTACATTTTACCTTCAAAGAAGCTTTAGGATGAAGAAAAGTCATAGAGAATATAGGTGATTCCCATACAGCCAACACTCCCCCCTTTCCCTTCTCCCTTATTAATTACATTTTACATGCAGATTGTACATTTGTTACAATTAATGTACAAATATTGAAGCATTTCTACTAATGATGGTCAATGGTTTACATTATGTTTGACATTTTGGATAGTACACTTTATAGGTTTTAACAAAATTTAAAGTGGCCTGTATACATTATTGCAAGACCATGCTGAACAATTCTAATGCCCTAAAAATGCCCTATATTCTATCTATTCTATTCTTCCACCCACCTTCCCTCAGAAACTATGGTAACCACTAAGTTTCAATTCTTTAATAATAAGATTTATAGTTACTTTCATAATACTGAGGGCTTGAAATATTGGTCTGTTTTCTTTTATTAGGAACTGCCTATGTTCTTGAGGGATTCTTGTCCCTCTAATGGAGAACATAGCAGGAGTTTCCAGGATGGGAAGTCCACCCAATGATATAATACATTATAGCAAAATGAACACTTACATATTCTGTAGAAGTCTGCCTCAGCTGCACCCTGCCCCATGTATGCACCCACTTACAAGACCCTACACCAGTAAGACTCCTCTGCCATATTTGCCAAAAGAACATTGCCAGCATTGTAGCTTTAACAACATACCTGCAAATCCCCAGAATTCACCTGCCCCTTCCACCAACCCTCCCCACATTTCAATGGATCGTCCAACCCAATACCCCCAACCTACTGCCCAACACAGACCAGCACCACCAAACTCAATCACATCACTGCACCACTGTCATGCACATCCACTGCCCAACTACACCCTTCCAACTTATCATAGATTTTGCCCATATGGGCACAGGTTCACATCCCTCAATTCCCTTTCTGTTCCCTGTAAACCTATCCTCCAGACTCTAGCATTCTGAGTTTGCTTAATTTGCTTAACTCATATCAGGGTGGCCATACAATATTTGTCATTCAGTGCCTGGCTTACTTCACTCAGAATAAGGATTTCAAGATTTATTCATGTCATCCTATGTGTTAATATGGAATTCCTTCTTATAGCTGAGTAATATTCCATTGTACATATATACCACAGTTTGCTTATCCATTCACTTGTTAATGGACATTTAGTTTGTTTCCAACTTTTGGCAATAGTGAATGATGCCACTATGAACATTGGTGTGCATCTGTTAGTTTCCCTGCTTTCAATTCCTCTGGGTATATAGCCAGTAGTGGGTTTGCTGGATCATATGGCAGTTCTATACTTAGCTTCCTGAGGAGCTGCCAGACTCTCCTCCACAATGGTTGCACCATTCTTCATTCTAACAACAGTGGATAAGTATTCCCTTTCCTCCACATCCTCTCCAATACTTGAAGCCCTCTGTTTTTTAATAGCTGCCAGCCTAATGGGTGTAAGATTATATCTCATTATAGCTTTGATTTGCATTTTCCTAATAGCTAGTGATGTTGAGTATCATTTCATGTGCATTTCAGCCATTTGTATTTCTTCTTTTGAGAAATTCTATTCAAATCACTTGTCCTTTTTAAAAATGTGTTGTTTGTATTTTTATTTTCAAGATGTAGTATTTCTTTATATGTGCTGGATATTAGGACCCTATCTGATAGATAGTTCCCAAATATTTTCTCTCATTGAGTAAGCTGCCTTTTCACTTTCTTGACAAAATATTTTGAAACACAAAAGTTTTTTTTTTTTTTTAATTTTGAGGAGATCCCTTTTGTCTATTTTTTTCCTTCATTGTTCATGCTCTGGGTGTAAAGTTTATGAAACCATTTTATACTGAAATATCTCATAGATTCTTCCCTACATTATCCTCAAGGAGCTTTATGATCTTGGCTCTTATATTTAGGTCTTTGATCCGTCTTGAGTTTATTTTTGTATAGGACATGGGGTGGTGATCCTCTTTTATTCTTTTTGATATAGATATCCAGTTCTCAAAGCACCATATTTTTAACAAGCCATTCTCTCTCAGTTGAATGGGCTTAGTGGACTTGTCAAATACCAGTTGACTATATATGCAAGGATCTATATCAGAATTCTCAGTTCTGTTCCATTTGTAACTTTGTATATATTTGTGCAAATGCCATGCATATTTGACTACAATAGCTTTGTAGCAAGATTTAAGTCAGGTGGTGTGATGCATTCAATTTCACTTTTCTTTTTCAATATGTCTTTGGCTATTCAGAGCCCCTTGCTTACCAAGTAAATTGTATAATTAGCTTTTCCAATTCAGTAAAATATGCTGTTGGGAATTTCATTGGGATTGCATTAAATCTGTAAATCTGTTTGGATAGAATAGACATTTAATGAGGTTTAGTCTTCCTATCCATAAAAAGGGAATATTCTTCCATTTATTTAGGTCTTCTTTGATTTCCTTTAATAATACTGTGTAATTTTCTGCATGCCAATCATTTACATCTTTAGTTGAATTTATTCCTAGATATTAAATTCCTGTAGTTGCTATTGTGAGATTTTTTTCTTGATTTCCTCCTCAGATTGTTCATTATTGGTGTACAGAAATTCTACTTATTTTTGCACATAGATCTTATATCCTGCCACTTTACTACACTCATTTATCTTTATCAGTTCTAGAAGCTTTGATGTAGATTTCTCAGGATTTTCTATGTATATGATCATATGATCTGATAATAGTGAAATTTTTATTTCTTCCTTTTCAATTTGGAATATTTTTATGTCTTTTTCTTGCCTAAGTGCTTGAGCAAGTACTTTTAACACAATGTTAAATAAGAGCAGTGAAAATGGGCATCCTTTTCTTGTTCCAGATCTTAGAGGGAATGCTTTTAGCAATTCAACATTGAATATAATGTTAGTTGTGGGTTTTTCATATATACACTTTATCATTTTGAGGAAGTTTCCTTCTAGTCCTATCTTTTTATGTATTTTCATCAAGAAAGTGTGCTGTATTATTACATATGTTTTTTCTTCATTGATAGAGATGATCTTTTTTTTTTCTTTCTATGTTAATGTGCTGTATTACATTGATTTTCTTATGTTGAACCATCCTTGCATATCAAGGATGAAACTCACTTGTTCATGATGTATAATTCATTTTATGGGTTGTTGAATACGATTAGCAAGAGTTTTGCTGATTATTTTATCATCTAGTTTCATTAGAGACTGGTCTATAGTTTTTCTTTCTTGAGGCATCTTTGTGTAGCTTTGCTATTAGGGTGATTTTAGCATCATAGAATGAGTTAGACAATTTTCCCTCCACTTCTATTTTTTGGAAGAGTTTAAGCAGAATTGGTATTAGTTCTTTCTGGAATAACTGGTAGAATTCACCTGTGAAGCCATCTAGTCCTGGGCTATTCTTAGATGGGAGGAATTTGATGAATGACTCAATCTCATTACTTGCAATTTGTGTGCTCTGTTTATCAATATCTTCTTCCATCAGTGCAGGCTGCTTGTGTATTTCTAGGAATTTGTCCATTTCCTCTAAGCTATCCTTCTTGTTGGCATACAATTTTTCAAAGTATCTTCTTATGATATTCTTTATTTCTGTGGAATGAGTGGTGATAGCTCCTTCATTGTTTCTTATTTTATGTACTTGCATCTTCTCTCTTTCTTCTTTGTTAGTCTAGCTAAAGGTTGTCAATTTTATTAATCTTCTCAAAGAATCAGATTTTGCTTTTGTTAAATGTTTTCTAGTGTTTTCTTCTTCTCAATTTCATTTAGCTCTCTCTAATCTTTGTTATTTCCTTCTTTCTACTTGCTTTGGGTTGGTTTGTTGTTCTTTTTCTAACTCCTCTTGGTGTGCAGTTAGGTCTTTGATTTTAGTTCTTTCTTCTTTTTTAACATAGGCATTTGTAGCTATGAATATTCCTCTCAGCACTGCTCTTGCTGCATCACATAGGTTTCAATAGCTTGTGTTGTCATCTTCATTTTTTAAAGGTAGTTGCTGATTTCTTTTGCAATCCTCCTTGACCCACTGATTGTCTAAGATTGTGTTGTTTAACTTCCTTATCTTTTTCCTTAATTTGGTTCTCTGGCCATTACTGGTTTCCATCTTCATTCCATTGTGGTCAGAGAGATTACTTTGTATAATTTCAATATTTCTGAATTCATTGAGAGTTGTAATGTGGTCTAGCATAAGGTCTATACTGGAGGAGGATCCATGTGTACTCAAGAAGAATGTAAATCCTGCTGTATTTGGGTGTAATGTTCTCTATATGTCTATTAGGTCTAGATCCTCTAACTTACCCTTGAATTATGCTTGAATAATAATTCAAGGTCTCTTTCTTTATTGATCTTCTGTGAAGCAGTTCTCTCTAATGGTGATAATGGTGTTTTAAATTCTCCCATTATAATTGTAGAGGCATCTATTTCTCCACTTAGTTTTTCCAATGTTTGCCTCATGTATTTTGAGGCCCCCTGGTTAGGTGCATAAATGTTTATGATTGTTCTTTCTTCTTGATTGGTTATCACTCATTAATATATAATGTCCTTTGTCTCTTGCAATAATTTTGCATTTAGTCTATTTTGTCCAATACTAGTATAGCTACTCCCTCCTTTTTTTGATTATTCTATGGATGTAAAATTATTTTCCATCCACTTACTTGCGACCCCCTTGCATCCCTGGGTCTGAGAGTTTCTTGTAGACAGCATATACATGGGTCATATTTTCATATCCATTCTGCCAATATCTGTCTCTTGATTGGTGAGATTAATTCATTAATGTTCAATGTAATTACTGTTAAGACTTTACTTACATTAGCTATATTTTCTTTAGGTTTATATATGTCATGGTATGTTTTAATTTCTCTTATCTTTTACTTATTCTTACCAGTAACCCTTATTCCTACATTCTCCTCCAACCCTCTTTTCCTATTTTTTTTTCCTTTCAACATGCAGAACTCCATTTAGAATTTCTTGAAGAGCAGGTTTATTGTTAACAAACTCTCTTAATATCTGTTTATTTGTGAATATTTTGAACTCTCCCTCATTTTTGAATGCCAGCTTTCCTGGATAGAGAATTCTCAGCTGACAATTATTTCCTTTTAGCACCTTAACTATGTCATACCATGGCCTTCTTGCTTCCATTGTTTCAGATGAGATATCAGCACTTAATCTTATCAAGCTTGGCTTGTATATGATGGATCTCTTTTCTCTTGCTGCTTTCTGTATTCTCTGTTTTGAGCATTGACAATTTGATAAGTATATGTCTTGGGGTAGGCCTGTTATGATTTATATTATTTGGGGTGCACTGTGATTCTTGGACATGTACATCCATGTCAATCAACAAAGTAGGGACATTTTCAGCCATTATTTCCTCCAACACACCCTCTGTCCACTTTCCCTTCTCTTCTCCCTCTGGGATGCTTAAATTGTGTATGTTTGTGCATTTCCTTTTGCCATTCATATCCTTAGGTTTCTTCTGGATTCTTTTCTATATTTTTATCTATCTATTCTACTATCTGTCTGATTTCATAAGTACTGCCTTTGACATTGCTGATTCTTTCCTCTGCCTTTCAAACCTGCTGTTATGTGCTTTCAGTCTATTTTTTATTTCTTGCTTTGTGCCATTCATCACCATCAGATCCATTATCTTTTTATGTATATTTACAATTTCTTCAATCTGTTCCCTCAGTGTCTTCTTTAAATCCTTTACCATTTCCTTCACTTCATTAAGTTGATACATGATATTTGTTTAGACATGCTTGATTAACTGTTCCACACTCTTCATCTCTTCATGTTGTTTTAGTTTGTTTGTTAGAATGAGCTATGTCTTCCAGTTTCTTAGTATTGCTTATAATTTTTTGTTAGTGTCTGGACATCTCTTTATCTTGATGGGCTTATTACATTGGTTAGCTTTTCTTTCTACTCTATGTTTTTATTCTGTTGTTTTCTCTGTGTTTTTTGGTAAGGTTCTTTTTCTGATACTTGGTTCCTCATTCTAAATCCTTGCAGTTGTCTGTGTTCCCTTGGGAAAAATATTGGGACCAGAGAAAAGAAAAAAGATAAGAAGAGAAAAAGATTAATAGTAATAATAAAAATGGTAGAAGTGTCCTATAAAAGGTAGGAGAATAAGTAAGTATTACAAGGGAAAAAAATCTAAAAAAATAAAAAGGAATAAGAATTTAAAAAGGTGGAATTAAAAAAAATGAACAAAAAGCAAAATATAGAAAATAACAGAATCAATTTAAAGGCCAGAAGGATAAGAAGAGAGGAGAGGAAAAAAAGAGAGAGAGAGAAATAAAAAATGAAGGCCAAACAAGAAGTGGAATGAAAGAAAAGCAATAGAAGACAGAGATGTAAAAATGAAGGAAAGAAAAGAAATAAAGTAGGTTGAAAAAATAACTAAAATAAAAAGGAAACAAAGAAAGGGGAGAGACAATAAAGAAGAAATGAAATAACAACCCCAAACAGCCCAGGATAAACAGCCTTTCCTCTTAGGACCCTAAAAATTTCTCAGGCTGCCAGTATTCATCAGTCATCCTGCAGCTTGCTCTCCACAGGTGATGTACCAATTTTAGCAAATAAAATTTTTAAAAAGAGCTGATAAAAAAAATAGCAGATCCAAGAAGAACTAAAACAAGGAAAAAATCTGTCTATATGTTTTGTTATAAGATACTAATTGAGTGCCTGATAACCTAGTGGATTCTGTCTTCTTAAGATGTACTGGGAATCAAACCAGGGACCTCATATATGCATGGCAAGAATTTCTTCACTGAGTTACCAACTGTACAGGTTAAATAGCCTTCTGAAAGCTTATCCGGGTCTTCCTGCCCCTGTTCCCTCATGTAAGTTAGGCTTCAAAATGTTTGCTGAGCTGGGCCAGTTAGGCACCTGTCTCTGCCCCCTTACTGAGCATTCCCTTTACAAAATTGGGAATGCTTTTATGGCAATATGACATGGAAGGGTTACTAGTTTAGGGTGCTGGATGGAGGGACATTCAGAACAGGGCACACCTCGAGCAGGTTTCTAAGGAGTGTGTGAGGGATCATTCTGTTATAATGTGTTATAACAGTGGATGGAGACCCACATAATGAACGGGAAGGTGTTGAACTCCTCCATCCTTGAGAGGACTGATTTGTTCACAAATAGACAGGCTGGAATCTCTTGAGAGCATGGGTGGTTCCTAATAGGGAGGACAAACCAGTGTGTCAAGACACCAGTCTTCTTGCATGAAGCTATGACTTCTGACATACAAGGAGTGAAACAAAGGTGTCACCATAGGTTCCAAAGTGACGGGGAGGGAGGAATAGAATAGATCAAACAGGGGGTATTTAGTGGGCAGTGGAAGTATTTTACATGATCTTAGAATGATGGACACAGACCATGTTAAATATCATCAAAATTTATAAAAGTGTATGGTCTAAAATGTAAACCATTGACCATGTTAAGTACCTATGTTTCACCATTTGTATATCAGGTATAACAAAGGTACCATTCACATATAAAAAGGCATTAATATGGGAGGGAGTAAAGGGGGAGGATGTTGGGTATATGAGAATCTCCTGTATTTTGTATGAATTTCCTGTGACCCAAAACTTCTTTGAAAACAAAATGAAAAGTAGTGAGACACAGGAATGAGTAGGAGAAGGTGCCATGGTACATACAGGACACCAGGTATTGTGGTGATGAAAGGCAAAATGTCAAAAAAATTTTAAAATTATTTTTCTTTTTTTAAATATCCCAATATAATAATTTTACTTTGTTTTAGTTTTTTAAAAATTTTTATGTATTTTATTTCTTTAATTTAAACTTATCATTATTGTTTCATTTTCCAATTAATTGTATTTGGTCATTGTAATGGCTTCATTTTTGAAGAGGCTTTGGATCACAGAAGGGTTACAACTGGGGTGGTGGAGGATCATTGGTGATGGGGGATACATGGGAGGAAGTTCATCTGAGCATATATATAATGTATGTAAAAATGTTCAAATGTTCATGGGATGTTGTCACAGGGGGTGGAGACACACAATAACCAAGAGAATACTGTACTCCCATCCTGAAGAACTCTGCCACATTTCTAAGGGAACAGCAATAGTCCTCCAAGTGCAGGGGCAATGATTGGCAAAGGAGGATGATCCACTGATCTAATGATGTCAATAGCCCTGGATATTGACAACTAGGTTTATGAGCTTTTACTCTTGAAATTGAAACTTAGTCTATTGTTATGGGGTGCCTAAGGGCTGCCTCCAGAGTGCTTCCTTGTTGCTTAAATGTGGCCTTTTTCTAAGCCAAACTCAGCATATGAATGCATTACCTTCTCCCCAGCATGGGACATGACTCCCAGGGATGAGCCTTCATGGTACCAGGGGATTGCTACCAAGCACCAATTAACAATTCCACTGTAAAAAGACCTCAAATAAAAGGGGGAAAAGGTAAAGACAAATGAGTTTATATGGCTGTGAGACTTCAAAGTGAGTCAGGATGCCATTCCAGAGGTAATGTTTATGCACATCTCAGCAGGATCCCATAGACTTCCAAGGTGGATACTACTCCAAATAGTAGGGCTTCTGAGGGCCCTGGAGACACCCAGGTCCTATGGTCAGGGCAGATAGCTCTAGAGATTGGTGCATTGCCAGTGAGCCCTACTTTGGAGTTTGTGTCCCTGAGAGTGACAGGGTTGGACTCAATTAAGTCTTCCCTGCACATGGCTCATCTGTCCCTTCTATTTAAACCTATATGTGGTTCTGGAGTTTGTAGGTGTACATACAGAGATGTGAGTCTTTGGGCTGTCCATGTGTCAGCTGGGGCCAGATCCTTGGTGAAGTTGCAGCACTTACTCTACAGCTCATTGGACTCACCCAGGTCAGCTGTTGGGGAGATGATGATGGACAATGGTTGTTCAGGGAATGGTGAGAGTCTGCAGCTGCAGATAGGATAGACCCATCCATCTTCCCCATGGGATATAAGCCCCTTCTCAGTTGGAGGTAGAGTGGACATCACCATCCCAGAATCCTCAAGATTGTGGGAAGGGCTATGAACTAGATTGGACTTATTAATATTCTATTATAGACATATTGTGATTCTAGACATGGAGAAATTACATCATTGATGTGGAGCCAGTGGCCTCTGGGGGCTCTGGGTCCAGGAAGAGGGAAAACTGTGACAATACAGGGGTTTTAGGGGGACTTGGAAATCATCCTGAGAGATGTTGCAATGATAGATATAGGATATTTTACATCATCACATAACATGCAGTACTGTGTGGGATAGTGTGTGGACTACAATGTGAACTACGGTCCATGCTTAATGGCAAAGCCCCAGGATGTGTTTATCAATTGCAATGTATGTGCCACAGTAATGAAGGATGTTCATGTGAGAGCATGTGGGAGGTGTGGGGAGTGGGGCATAAGGGAATCCCTATATCATTTTTTAACCTTTATGTAATCTAAATATCTTATGAAAAAAATAACAAGAAGAGCATAGAAAGGCACTTGCTGGTGGCTTCTGAATGCTACACACTCTTTGTCTCCTGGTCCAAGAAAGAGGTGATGGAAAAGCATTTTCCCCACTGTGAATAGCAGACCTGGAATTCTACAGAAGGGGTTTCAGTGCCCCAGAATATGCCAGTCTTGAACTCAGAAGACTCAGATTCATGGCTACTCCCTTTCTTACCCCAATTTGGATGGATCAGTTCTCTTGGAACAGCTTTTGTCCACCAGCATAGGAACAATCCAAAGGCTTTAAGTCTCTGAGAAATAGACTTAACAAGTAAATTGAAACCTATAGGCTCAAAGAAAAGAAGCATATGAATCATGATAAGGGGATTTATACCTAAGTATAACTATGTTATATTATATTCCCTATATTCTCATATAGAGCCTGGTGAGGGGGTATTGATTTCAGGTGGCTCTGTGGCTTGCCTATGGTGTCAGGATGGCCTAAGAATTCTTAGGAGTAGTTTTCTTTGTGGCTTTGTTTACTGGTGGCATTTTGTGGAGTCTGAATGAGATCTGCATGAGCGTAATCTCCAGCATGACCTTCAGACTTAGTTCGAGACCTCTTAGCCATAAAGACTCTATTGTATTTAATATTTCCCATGCTTGATGAAGGTTTTTCTTCAAATGTATTGATGATTAACCCTTAGTATAACAGTTACATTTTGAAATGCAATTTATCAAACAGCCCTTTTTTCCCCACTCTCTCTTTATAGTATACCAAAGTTCCACAAAATGTGGGTCTCTTTCAGAGCTTCCTGCTCTATTCATGGGGCCTATGCACATATTTCTCTCCCAGTATAACACTCTCTTAATTACTGTATCTTAATAACTTTCGCTGCCTCCCAGGCCAGTCTTCCTGTCCTTCTTTTCGGCTATGTTCTCTTTTTTCCCTTTTTAATCATTCATATGAATTTTAGAATTAAAATTCTAAAAACAGCTTATCATGTTTCATAAAAAGTCACTGCTGGGATTTTTATTGCATTGTATCTATAGATCAATTGAAGAAATTACATCTTAATTTAAGACAGTAAAATGCCCTTTCTATATCTCTTGATTGCTTTAAATCTCTGTAAATGTCTCTAAATAAAGTTTTATAATTTTACCTTGAGCTTGGTAAAATTATTAGGAAGCAGTAATTTTGGTTGGGAAGCAAGTGCTCAACCACTTGAGCTACATCCGCTCCCCTTTCCTCTAGCTTTTGAGCAGCTGTTGTAGGTGCCTTCCCATATACCTAGGCCTTTCAATGTGTTCCAGCCAACCTACAAATACCAGGATCACTGTGCTTGATGACTTTTTCTGAAGAAGGGTTGTTTTCCACACAGAGAGGGCCAGGAATGCCAAATAATTCATTAACAGTTCCTAGGAGCAGACCTCATCAAGGTTGATAGAACTTAGCAAATAAGTATCCCAGATGCCTTGCTATTAGAGTTCCTTAACTCAGAGTCTTGTACTTTGCACCATTTTCCAGTATCTCTACCAGGTTATGTTTGGTATAATTGAATATATGCAATTTTATTCCTTTTGATTTGTCATGACTTGCTGTATGGTTAAGCACAGACAACCACAATGAAAATTGACTTGATATTCTCAGCTTATTAAGTGTTTTCCATTTCTGGTATCACCTCTTTCTTCCTCTGCTCTTGTTACCTTCACTTCCCAAATAAACTATTTTTATCCAAACCATTATCCCAAGTTCTGCATTTTGGAAACCCAAACTAAGACACTGACAATTTATTCAATGACCAAAATCATTAATTTATCGATCACAAATTGTTTTGATATTTACAAGTATACATTATTATGACTTCTGTAAAAAGAAGGGAAATAAAGAACTGTTCCAGTTTTGCAATAGAAAGTCCCCTTAAGCAATGTTTTTTTCTGTAGTAGAACTAGGGGCAAATCACTGAATGCTATATTTTAGCCATTAAAAAATGTCAGTTTAGCCATGCTTCCATTTCTTAATTTTAGCAAGTTCAGTTTTCACAGCTCCTGTCTCTTTTTAGTTATTGTTTTGTTTACCTTGAGTAAAAGTTGGTATATATGATGCACACTATAAGGCAGGGCTGAAGGGCTTCCCTCTACAGGAGGGCCAGAGTTAAGTGTGCTATATCTGGGGTGCTGGGCCACTAGATGCAGAGGGGAGCCCTGGGGACTCAGAGCCAGTCATGGGAGAACTGTTCACCAACACAGCCACATCCCAGGCAGCATCTTCGGGCGTGGGCTATGGACTGAGATTCCATGAAGGTGAGGAGAGGTTGAGGCAGGATGACAGACTCAGGCCCCTCCTGGGTCAGATGTTTATGAAGCTCCTAGTGTGTGGTAGTGCTGAGTCATCATCAGCAACACAATCTTTCTTCTCTTCATGGAGCTTTAGTGGGAGGCAGCAGGGGGGAGAGACTGTGAAGTATAACAGAATTTGCTGAAGAAGGGGAAAGTTGGTCAGGCCATAGATAGAGAAAATCCTACAACTGAGGCTTTTTTCTAGCTCCCTACTGGAGCCACAACCAGTCACTGCCAGCACAGGCTGAGTGGTGTTGGGTTTGGGGATGGGAAATGCTGTCCACTGGACAGGCAGGTACAGACACAGGAGTCTAGCACCTGGAAGGGTCATGCTCAGATGGCCATGTGCAAGGACAGCCCATTCCTCTCACTGCAGATCACCCATCTACACCCGGCAGCACCTACTCCATCCTGGGCACATGGCTGGACCAAGCTTCAATGGATTTCTTGCAGTCATCAGTCCTTCCCTGCCCCAAGTAGCTGGAAGGCTGTGCACAACTCACCATGACTGGATAGGACATGGAGCACCATGCTCACCTTCTTCCTCAGATGGAAACCCCAGAATGCCCTGATGCACAGAAGGTGAGGAGGACAGGGGTTGGTTGCCTGTGGTGGGGTCAAGGTCAACTTCCAGAGGAGACCTATGTCCAAGAGCAAAGATCATCCTCAGATGACTCATCAGTGGGATGGCAGTCTGGGGAGATGTCTAGGAGTGGGATTCTGGGCTGTGGCTTCTTTTCAAGGCAGTGGGATTTTCTCTGTGTTTGGAAAGTCATCTGACTAGCCAGTCACATTGGTGAGTCTTCTTCTTCTTTCATCCCCAGCTCACAATGAACCTCAAAGGAAGTCCTGTATTAGGAAAAAGTAACAGATGAACTCAAGAGCTGTAGACTCCTTGGGATCAAGCCTATGTGTTAATAATTGCTGATCTCAGGTCATTCAATGAGAGGGGATGGACATCAAGACTAGTTTCAATCTTCATTGAATTAATGAATAAACAAATCAATGATGGTATCATGAGGGCATTATGCCTCAAGGCAGTAGGCCACTCTACTCTGCTTGCTACACTTCCACTGAGATACAGAGACAAATTTTTATTATTTTAATAACATTTATTAAAATGTCAATTACAGCTGGACTTATTTTTTGCCAAGGGCACCACTAATTGATAGCACTCAATTTCAGATCCAGATTGTGTCCATTTATGATCATAGAACAGTCCCCTTTTGCTGGCCCTGCCTGCTAAATCAGGAGACCCAAACCTCCTCTTTTGGGGTTATGTCCAACTCTAACTTTTGCTGGTCTCAGGTATAGTGTCATGGTGGGTGGTGGTTCTGCCTGTTAGACAATATCTGTTTCATGGTCATGTAAACACAGAACACATCTTTAATGGAATATCCATATCCATACAGAGCTAAGGGTCAGCATCCACCATCTTCTCTAAGCTGGGGCTCTAAGCAGTTTCAAACATTGCTCAGATCCCAGATGTCCACTGAGGACCCTCCCATGACAACTTAACTACTATGTAGGTTCTAGGGAGCCATGGCATGTCCTGACTTCCTAATTTGACCCAGATATCATCTCACCTAGTCATGAAAGCACAAGCCTTGTGCCAAATGAACGATTACACAGAATCCACAATCTCCTCTTTTCCTTTCCTGTCCACGGGCTTCAGATTCTTCCTCATGTACTCCACAATCCTACATCAGCTGCTCTATCTCATCACCAGCCTTGACAGGGCTGGAGAAAAGAGAGGGGACCAGAATGAAACAACACTTTGTATGTCCTTATGCAGGTTGTCATGGACCTGTAGGCACCCAGGGTAGCATGTTTACAATTATAGGAACTGAACTCAAGCCCTTGATAAGCTGCTTTGGGAAGTATGGTGTTAAAGCTGGTAATCTGTGGTGTGGACAAGCATCCCAGGGGAGTCAAACCAGAAATGTTTAAAGACCACATTCCCAGAAAACCTTCAGTGAACCTCATGGGCTCCATGCATTCCCAAGAGTATACATACTATTTTGTAACTGCTTTTTTCTGCAGAGATGGTCCAAACATTGATAAGATTCTGTAAGAGGACTGTGCCCAAACCAAGGCAAAGAATGCAGTTCTGACACATTCATGTTTCTCTGACTCTCCCTGACCATCCTTGGTAGGACTTCCCTGAAAGCAGTCACCTTTTTGCTTTCTATGCCCCAGCATCATTAGGTGCATAGCACAGCTGGAGTCACCTTCTCTTTCTCAGTTCCTCAGTAGCCATCATTTGCCAATATCAGGGTTGCCTGTGCATGAGGAATGAGTTAGATTATGCAAAGCAGGGTGTGAAGGACCATGGGTTCTTTTTGACCCTGCCCTCAACATGGAAGTTGACAAATATAAGACCAGCTGATATGCAGCTGGACAATGCAGGCTGGTGTCAGGGCAAAATTGGACCCTGCCCCTGTCACTGTCCTCTGGGTCTCTAGGTCTAGTCTTAGACACTAAACCATTGTGCCTTGGCTTCCAACCAAGGCAACCATGAGTGTGCAGCCCAAGGGAATGCTAGCTCCTGGGTTGAAGTCTGGCTCATGAGGCATCCCTCACAACAGGTTCAGGGGCTAGATGGCCCCTACTGGTTCAGTGTCTTGGGGTAGGGGCCATTGGGCACTTTTGTTCTATCTCAGGTTTTTGGGACTCCTTTTACCTTAAGCAGCTCTCACAAGGTCTGTTGGAGGGTCATGGTGACTCTCAGGTCATCCCTAGGCAGTACATGGATTCTTTGTTCCCTCATTTCTGTGAATATTCTTCTGTGATCTGTGAAAAGGGAGAAGAGTTGGAATATTAAATTCTAAGGTGAGGTCTCAGTGATGATGAGCTTTTGTTAGGTAACTACATATAGTGAAAGTCTATAGAGAAGAACATGATAATGAAACATATCAACCAAATCTATACCCAAGATAGGGTCATTAAATGTGTTCCTTGATCTCATCAAACTGTGCACAAAGTTGGGTATGTGCCAATGCATATTTTTCAGAGTAAGTGTTCATAGTTTCGACCAGATTTTCATACAGAATTTAACTTTCTTCTCCATCTCCTTCACTGACCCCCTACACAGTTTAATTTCCCCACTTTTTAAAATTTCACTAAGAATAACCCACTTGAAATGACCTGGGTTTCAATTTAGAATCTTTCAGTAACATCAGGAAAGTTAACCTGAAATCCAAGGGCCCCACCAATGATTGAACTTAATCTAGGAGACCATGAACCCTCCCAAATAATAAACCACCTGTATTTCTTTAGGGGAGATAATGCAGGAGTGGAAATCTTCCAAAAGGGGACTGTGACTCAAAAAGTTTAAGATCCACAGGCCCCTTTCCTTAGAAGTGATTACCCTGAGTGGACTATGACTGGCCCACAAAATCTTACATGGGCATGGAGAGGTAAGAGCCAAAGAGAAAGCAGCAAAAAAAAATGCCTTCAGCAAGCCCAGAATTGCAGGTTTTTACATGAACTAGGTGGTTACTTACATATGCAACCCACTATACACACAGTTGAAATAAAATAGTGGAGGGGCCAGCATGATGGATGGGCCTCTCTTATGTATCTGTTCATTTAGCAGTAGTAGCAGTGCAGTGAGGTGAGCAGAGCATACCAGGATGGAGCGGCAGGACCATGGTCACCAAGAGCAAGGTGAAGAACAAGTACATGAAGTGCTACCTGGAGCCTTGCTGGGATGTGTCCATGTCCTGCTATCTTGAGCTGCTTCTCTACTGCCTGTGCTGTTGGCCATTGGAGCAGTGCACAAGCCCTGGCTCTGGGGGGGCCTGGGGCCTGGATAGCTTGTCAGTGACAGGCAGCTCCTCTGCTCTGTGCCCCCAGCCACCCCAGCCTCAAACCCCCACCTTCTCCTCCCAGGCCCATGGCACAAGAGGGCAAGGAAAGGCCAGGGGCAGTACTGTAACCCTCAGGGGGACCAGGACACAGACATGAGCACCACTGGCTTCCCAGCATTGTCACTGAAATTAGAAGAAAAGCCTTAACAACAAATTGAAACAAAAGAAGCTGATAAATTACCCAACAGTACTGAACCTTGACAACATCTAAGTGCCTTATTTGCCAGAGGACATAGGCAAACAGTCAGAAGACCTCAAAGATTATCAATTAAAATAAAAGAAAAACAAGCATCCATTTGCTCTCTATGGCTGGGGAGAAAAACAGACAGCTACATGGAGCCTGGAAACTCACAATGTCTAAGTTTCTGCTTCTGTGCATGAGATTCCTGAGCTGGCCTTAGGAGTTAAGAGCAGAAGACAGGTGGAAAAGAGGAAACTGGCTGCTTAAAGGCAACATGCTCACTCTGTGAATGTGGAGAAAAGCATAAAGGTTCATTCTTCTTTCTCAGAAAACCCATATATGACAGAGTACATGAGATGCTATGCAGCTAAAGCTTAAAGAAACTGTTGCTTGGACATCCTGTTTTTTTTTTTTTTTAAGATCACATTTATTGACATCACCCAGTAAAATTTACTATTTTCAGAATGTACTAATACAGTCATGTAACCACCCCCCCCAATTCCCTCATACCCCTTCATACTCAACAGCTCTCCATCCTTGGGAAACCATTGAGCATATAAAACCCATAATGAAAACTAAGCCTTGAAAAATTATCAACTATTTTGGCATATCACTAAAATGAAGGCAGTGTCACATTTTATTATAGATGTGCATATATTTTACTTAGTGCAGAGATAAATCCTAACCAGAATTAAGCCTACCGTGGCCATACATATGTCTCATCAGTAACCTTACAATACATTGTAAAGGCATAATCTTCAGAATAACCCAAAGAAAGGAATTTTTAAAATGTTAATCTAGTTATAAACAAAAGTAACCTACTTAAAACAAATCTTAGCCACAGCTTTGTGAAGTATGTGAACTAAGATTATGGATTTGACTCACTGGTTCTTTTGGTATTAATACTGTTAAGTTTCAGATTGTGACTGGCTGATGATAGAATTACCATAAATAATGGAAATTCTGTTGTTCCAGTATAGGCAGAGCTATAACCTTATCAGATGCAGGATCCTACAGGTACTTGGGACTTTCCTCTCAAAATTCAATCCTGCCACCACAATGAGGGACAAAGAAAGCAAAATTATTCTGTATGTATCAAGAATCTCACATTAAAATACACCTTATCCACTTGAAAAGTCTTCCCTTCATTCTGTCTTTCAAACAGCAGCCCTTAAGTTCCTCAGCAACTTGAACTTGACAGTCTAGTCATGTGCAGCAGCCAAAAAGGGGCATCCTCTTTTTAAAAGGGCAAATGAAAGAAAGAAAAACAAACAAACAAAAAAAAAAAACTGGTCAGGGGTTTAAGAAACCAACTTATTATTCAAGGTTTTTCTTGGGCAATTTCAAAGTGATTGTTGTTTTGATGAATCTGGGCCACCTATCTCAGCAGTAGGGCAGACAGTTGAAGCCATAGACATTTGAAGTTATTTATGAAGAATAGATATTCTTATAAAGGTTTTGTTTTAAAGTATTTTAACCTTTTAAGATGCTGACACTAAATGTTTTTAAATGGCTATAGGTACTTAACATTCAGGACCCCTTTCAAAATTTTAGGTGGAGCTCATTTTCATCTTATTTTGAATAACTATACAAACTCCATAGTGAATAAAGTCATTCTGTCTTGTAGCATAAGAATCATTTTCATTATGTGCACTTTTATTAGTGAAAGAATATCAAGTCAAAAATTAGTTTCAACAGTAGTACTGACACCATGTATAATAAAAATAGCAAATTGGTAGTTTCTGAAAAGTTAAACTTATTTGTATTTCAGTTAAGCACCACTTCATGTGGTAGACTATGATATTTTAGAGTTATCTAAAGCATCACTCTAATGCCTGGACGATAATTTAAAGAGAAAACAGCACTTATTATTTAATAGTTCAAATATATTCCAATAAGCAAAGCATCAGTGTTATATGGATTTAGAGTAGAAGTGAAGTTTCTTTTGAGCCAAAAAATGATGTACTTTCTCTAAATATTGCAAGAGTGTTTTTTTTTCTTTCCATATTTTATTTTATTTTATTTTATTTTTATAAATATATATGCATATATGTGTATTTGCTTACAAAAATGTTATATATATATATATATATATATACATATATTTTAAGAGTTACTTAGATTACCCAAAATATTACACAGAACCCACTGGTATTCCCATGTTGCCCACCTCCCACACCTCCCACCACATCCCACACAAACATCTCCCACAAGTGTGGCCCACCACCCTCAATGAACTTACAAATCCTGGGGCCTTGCCACCAACCATAGACCACAGTTCATACTGTAGACCACACTCTCTCCCACTCAGTTCTGAGTGGTGTGTGCTGATTTAAAATGGCCTACATCCGTTGCCACAACTGTACTCAGGACAACCTCTAACTCCCAAAGAAGCCCCTGTATTTCAACTACTCATCCCCTCGCTACCCCAAAAGTGTCAAGTGGCCACTGGCTCCACCTCATTTTTATAATTTCTTCCATTGCTAGAATCACCATATGTGAACAAGAGAATACCATCAAGTCCACTCTAGTCCATAGTTCTTCCCCCAATCCTGAGGGGACTGGGATGGTGATGTCCACTTCAACTCCGAGTGAGAGAGGGCTTATATCCCATGGATATGGTGGGTGGGATGATCCTGCCTGCAGATGCAGGCCCTCTTCATTCCCTGGGATGGCCGTTGCCCATCATTGTCTCATTGCCAGGTGACTTGGATGAGTCCATTGAGCTGTAGGGTAGGAGTTGCAGCTCCACCGAGATTTCATGCACACCTGGCACATAGGCAGGCCAGAGGCTCCAGTCTCCTATATAAGGGGGGATAACCCCAGAGACTGATGCCTTATCAGTGGGCTCTATTTTGGAATCTGTGCTCCTGAGAGTGACAGAATTGGTCTCAAAGAAGTCCTCCCTGCACATGGTTCACCAGTCCCTTCTATTCAAACCTATATGTGATGCTGGAGTTTTTAGGTATGCAAGAGTGTTTGGAATACATAATTGGGAACTCATCACTTATGGGAGTCTGACCTCTTGGTGTACAGTCACTATGGATTTTAGCCTCTTGCATAGTAACTGGCAGTGACATTTAGAATTTCAGTCTGAAAACTGTCTGGCCACTGGGGATGCAGGAAGAATATTAAGATATCAGTCAGAATTGTTGCACACCCCCACTTTCTCTGTGTTTTCCTCTACCTAACTTAACATGACAGTCTTGATGGTGTAGAATAGTCATGCTTTCAGTTGAAATACTTTACTATTTGATTCCTTGTCAGTGCATCTCCTATGAAATTTATTGTGAGAATGTATGTAAGCACAGAAGTAAAAAATTAAAGGGAGTGTTCCTTCTCTTTAGTACATTTGATTTAGGGATAGAAAAAAAAATGGTTCTAAAGAATACTGGTTTTCTTCAAAGAATAAGGTCTTCTCTAGTGGAGACAGGAATCTACTAGGAGGGTGATTATTAATTCTTTACAAGAAGTAAAGGTACCTTGCTTCTGCCATTTAGAATCTCAGGTGATGTGAATGAAAATTTGGTGTTAGACAAGACTGGGCATTTCATTGATATTTTTACAATGGTCTTTTAATCAAATATATATATTTAAAGATACTTAGATTACATAATTGGTTCACAAAAAGTAAAGGGATTACCTTATGGCCCAGTCCCCATACCACCCACATTTTCCCATGTGAACAGCATCATTAATTAGTGTGGTTCATTCATTGCAATTGATAAACACATTTTGGGGCATTGCCACTGAGCATGGAATATAGTTTACATTGTAGTTTACACTCTCTCCCATACAATTCTGTAGGTTACGGGAAGATATATAATGGCATATATCTGTTGCAATGTCTTTCAGGATGATTCCTAAGTCCTGAAAATGCCTCCGTATTTAATCTATTTTTCCCTCTCCCTGCCCCTAAAGCCTCCAGTGGCCACTGCCTCCACATTAATGTTGAAATTTCTTCCATTGCTGGAATCACAATAAATCTATACTAGAATCCTAGTAAGTCCACTCTAGTCCCTAGTTCATTCCCCATCATAAGTATTCTGGGATGGTGAAGTCCACTCCACTTCTAATTGAGAGGGGGCTTTGATCCCATACAGCCAATGGATGAGACTCACTTGTAGTTGTAGGCACTACCATTTCCTTGGTATGGTGATTGTCCATCCTTACCTCCTGGTCCTGGGTGAGTCCAATGAACTGGAGAGTAGGTGCTACTACTCCACTGAGGTTCAGGGGCCAGCTGACACATGGGCAGCTTAAAGATTTAAGTCTCATGGAGGTACACCTACCAACTCCAGCACCAAATATAGGTTCAAATAGAAGGGACAGATGAGCCATATGTAGGGAAACCATAACTGAGTCCAACTGTCACTCTCAGAAGCACATACTCCAAGGTAGGGCCTACTGGCAAAGCACCGAACTCCAGAGCTATCTGTCTTGACCATAGGAGATGTGTCTCTCCAGAGCCCTCAGGAGCCCCACTATTTGGGGTAGTATCTACTCTGGCAGTCAATAAGATCCTTCTGAGATGTGCATAAGCATTACCTCTGGGATGACCTCCTTAAGCATTTGAAGCCTCTTAGCCATATAAACTCATTTGTCTTTACATTTCCCCCCTTTTATTCAAGGTCTTTTTCCAATTGCACTGCTAGTTGGTGCTTGGTAACAATCCCTCAGTGCCAGGGAGGTTCATCCCCAGGAGTCATGTCCCTCACTTGGAAGAAGGCAATACATTTATATCCTGAGTTTGGCTTAGAGAAAGAGGCCTCACTTGAGCAACAAGGAGGTTCTCAGAAGGTAACTCTTAGGCACCCTACAGCACTAGGCTAAGTTGCAGTTTCAAGAGTAAAAGTGCATAAGCATAGTCTTCAATATCAAGGGCCCATCAATGGAGAATCCTCCATCACTAGTCATTGCCTTTATACATGGGGTATTGTGGCTATTCCATTATAGAATGTGGCAGAGCTCTCCAAGATGGGAATTCAATATTTTTGGGTTATTATGTGAATCTCTACCCATTGTGACAATGCCCTATGAACATTTGAACACATTTATATACCTTATATGTATGTCCAGGTGAACTTCCTCCCATGTATTCCCCGCTCAGTGACACTCTACACCAATGTTCCTCCTGTGCACCAGTTGTAAATCTTCTGTAATCTAAAGCTTCTTCATAAATGGAGCCAATAAAATAGCCAAATACAATTAATAGGAAAATGAAATAATAATGATAGGTTTAAATATAAGAAATAAAATACATAAAAATTTAAAACAACTAAAAATAAAATAAGATTAAAAGATTGGAATATTATGACAGCAAGTAATATGGTGGCAGAGTAAATAGCTCCTAGAATCAGCTTCTGCTATGGGGTAGTTGGTGATCACCCAGAGCTATCTAGAGCCCTGGTTATGGGGATCCAGGAGACCAGAAGTGCATCCTGCAACATCCTTGAAAGAATGGAAGAAGGAGACTGCCCATCTTCAGAAAAGATTTGTAACTAGAGCACTCCACACCATGGAGGTTGGTGACCATCCTCCACTGGAGGCACAAGCTGCCTCAGAAGTTGTTCTGTGGCTGGAATTGAAAGCCCCCCTTCCCAAAAATAGGTGAAGAAGAGATGGTTGGGCACCAACTTTAGCTATGGATTAGTAAATTCAGGATTAAAATATAATCCTAAGAACAGCTAAAGTTTGAACCTGTCCATGTCAGAAAGAGGCTGATAGCCACCATCTTAACTATGCACCTGACACAAGGGGAAGCAAGGCTGACTGAAAATCACAGTGTTGGCAAGGACTAGCTTCCTTCTTTCTAGATAAGATTGCCACTCTAGCCTAAGCCCTAGGCCCACCTCAGGCAGGTAGGAAGCTAGGGGGAGCTGCATCAGCCTCTCTGGGAAATTACAAGCACAAGTCACTACAGGAGCTGTGGCAGAAATTGGAATCTCCATTTCCCAAAAACAGGGGAGGAAGAAATGGTTGGCCACTGATTTCAGCTACTGATTAGTATATTTGGCTGGCTAAAGTATAACTCTAAGAACAGCTAAAATTTAAGCCAGTCCAAGTTGGAGGGAGGCTGGTAGCTGCCATTTTGAGTCCACTCCCAGCCATGAGGGGAAGCCAGGCTGATTGAAAATCACAGTGATAGTAGAGACCAGCTTCTTTCACACAGATTGACCTGAAGCCCTAGCTTAGGTTTCAGCCCCACCTCTAGCAGGGAGGAAGCTGGTGGTCCTTGTGTCAGCCTATCCAGGTAACTGCAGGTACATTTAGCTAGCACAGACTGAATAATTGGAAGCCTAGTGGGGCAACTGCAGTCATCTTGGAACAGCATTGCATACATTCCTGTCCACACCTGCAGCTCCATCCCCACCCCAGACAGGGGAGAAAGGGTCATGAAGCTTCATCAGTCTCTCTGGGCAACTACAGTTTAAGCCTGTGTAAATTGGATTATTCCATACAGCTGTGGTTCTGTCCCTGCCCCTGGCAAAGGAGAAAGTTGGGAGAAACCTCATTGGTCCTTGGGGCAATGAGGGCAGCTTGAGCCTCCACAGCTTATAGCACCAACTACATCCTTGACCCCTAAAACATAACCAGCAATGGTGAAAGGGCAGGAAACCCTAAACTAAAGAGAAAAACTGCACCCAGAATAAATACTCTAGTAAGCCAGATGCCAACACACCAACAAAAAATTACGATCCACACCAAGAAACAGGAAGATATGTCCCAGTTAAAGGAACAAGATAAGCCTCCAGATGACATAAAGGAGTTGAGACAACTAATCATAGATGTTCAAACAAATCTCCTTAATAAATTCAATGAGATGGCTAAGGAAATTAAGGATATTAAGAAGACATTCAATGAGCACAAAGAAGAATTTGAAATCATACATAGAAAAATAGCAAATATGGGAATGAAAGGGGCAATAAATGAAATAAAAAATACACTGGGATCATATAACAGCAGATTTGAGGTATCAGAAGAAAGAATTGGTGAGCTTGAAGAAATGGCCTCTGAATGTGAACATACAAAAGAACAGATGAAGAAAAGATTGGAAAAACTTGAACTAGGTCTCAGGGAGCTAAAGGACAGCAAGAGATGTGCAAACATACATGTCTTGGAGGTCCCAAAAGGAGAAGAGAAGGGAAAGGGGCAGAGGAATATTTGAAGAAATAATGGTAGAAAATTTCCGAACCCTATTGAAGGACATAGATATCCATGTCCAAGAAGCATGACAGACTCCCATGTGAAAAAATCTGAATAGACCAACTACAAGACACATATTAATCAGAATGTCAAATGACAAAGACAAAGAGAGAATTCTGAGAGCAGCAAAAGAAAAGCAATTCATAACATATAAGAGGTATCCTATAAGATTAAGTGGCGATTGCTCATCAGAAACCATGGAGGCAAGAAGACAGGGGTATGATATATTTAGATACTGCAAGAGAAATACTTCCAGCCAAGAATCTTATATCCAGCAAGACTGTCTTTCAAAAATGAAGACGAGTTTAGGATATTCACAGATAAAAAGAAACTGAAAGAGTTTGTAACCAAGAGACCTGCTTGAAAGAAAAGACAGAAGAGAGAGGCTTGAAAGAGAGTCTAGAAATGAAGATTATAGCAATAAAAGTAACTGAAAGTGTCAAAAGAGTGGTGAAAATAAAATATAATAGACAAAACCCAAATATTCAGGAATAAACTTAACCAATGATGTAAATCACTTGTATTCAGAAAACTACAACTCATTGTTAAAAGAAATTTAAAAAGACCTAAATAATTAGAAGAATATTCCATGCTCAGGGATTGGAAGACTAAATATCGTAAGATGTCAGTTCTACTCTAATTGATGTACAGATTCAATGCAATCCCAATAAAAATTCCACCAGCATTTTAAACATAAATGGAAAACTTTATTTGGAAGGGTAAAGGGTCCTGCATAGCCAGAAACAACTTAAAAAGGAAAAGTGAAGTTGGAAGACTCTCATATTACCTAGCTACAGTGGTAAAAACAGCATGGTACTGGATAAAGACAGACACATAGACCAATGGAATTGAATTGATCATTAAAAAACAGACCTTCATATCAATGGTCAAGTGATTTTTGACTGGCCTGTCAAACCCACCCAGCTTGGGAAGAACAGCCCATTCAACAAATGGTGCTGCAAAAACTGGATATCCATAACAAAAGAAGGAAACAGGACCCCTATCTCACATCTTCTACAAAAACTAACTCAAAATGAATAAAAAAACTAAATATAAAAGCAAGAACCATAAAGCTTCTAGAAGAAAATGTAGGAAAATATATTCAAGACCTGGTGGTAGGTGGTGGATTCTTAAAGGAGATTAGAGGAGGACTGAGATGGACTATTGATATTTAATGTATGTAGAAGTTTTAAATAGCTTTATTGTGAAAGTATGGAAATGAAGAGTTGATGGTAACACATTATAGTAACAGCTGGTTTATAAATGGGGATGTGGCTGAAAATGGTAGTCTAGGGATGTAAATTCCAATTGACAGAAACTTAGAGAATAATCTAGGGACTGAATAGCATAGTAAACCCAGAGGTGGATGAGCATAGTTGTTGATGGTACAGATACAAGTGTGTCCTTTGTGAGCTACAGCAGATGTACATCACTACTGCAGGGTGGTGGAGAAGCATGGGAAAAATACAACTGGAGTGATCTATGGACTGGGGTTAATAGTAATAATGTAATATTCTTGCATCTATGTCAAAAATGTACTGTGGTGATAATAGGGAAGTATGGAAAATGTGTGTCAAATGTAAGCTATGGACCTGTTAATAATCAGATGATATTATCCCATAATCTTTAACAAATGTGCCACCACAGTGTGGTGTGTTGATAGAGGGGTGTTGTTTGGGAATTCTGTACATGTGCATGATTGTTTTGTAAGTTTACAACTCCTGTCATAAAAATATATTTAAAAATGATAATAGGGTGGGTTGGAGGGATACACCAAATGTACTTTATGAAGTCAGTAATTTATGAAGGACTGGTGAGAAGAGAAATGAGAGAAAATAACAGATCATGGGTCCCAGGTAGAGAGGGAGGGGCTGAAAAGATATAAAGAGGGCTGATTTACAGCCTACAATTCTGCATTATAGATTATATATGCCCAGGATTTACTTGCATGCTGTTCTATGTAGTGGATGGGTGGGTGAGGGGAGAAGGCCAGAAAAGGAAGTAGAAAGCAAGAGTGGGGGGTGGGGAAGGCAAGAGCAGGGCCAGTTTGGCCTTTGGCTTGCTTTTTGAACCATGAATTATTCTGCACCTTTGCTAAGGACAGGGGAGGAGTCCCAGCTGTTTGCTGTTTTGATTGATTACCCCACCAATCAGTCCCCTGGAAGGGACCAATGATAAGGCCCCAACACTTCTCCTGGCTTTTGGAGGAAACCTTACTCTGAATGGGATTCTTGCAAGCTACAGGTGTCCATGTGTTTAATGGTGGCAGTTTTTCTGCCAGGTTCCAGGTCCATCTACTGATTCCCTAACTAGCCTGCTTCAATCCCCCCTCAGAGAGTTTACACCTTTATTCTTAAATGGGTGCTGAAAGATGATGGTCATTCTTCTGTACTTCCTGCTGGTTAGGGGCAGCAGTACCTACCTGACAAGGTGTAACACCTTTTGGCTGTTCTATCATGGTTGGAGAAAGATAAATCTGGCATCTTGGGTGAAGCTGGATGAAGTCCTCATATGGCTAACAAGACGTTAATTCTGGGAAAAATAAGTTTATTTAGAATTTTGAGCATATATGGTCCTACTAAGAGGATACTGGACCACAAAAGTAGAAAAGGCCAGGTGCCTATAAAGCCTGCATCTTTCTGAAGTTGAAGGGAAACAGCATTCTTCCTTGAGTTATTTTATGCTGTTGGTTAATTCTAGGGAGATATTGTAGAAGATAATGTGATTTGGTATTAATTGCCAATCCCAGTTTCTATGGTGGAGGAGAGGAATGAGAAGAGGCATCACCCTTTTAGTTAAACTATAGGAGATGAAAACAGACAAGATTTCTTAAGGGGTGTCTGGCTTGCCCTCGCCTTAGCAATAGTTGTCTGGGCTAGAATTACAGGGAATAGCTAGACACCACTTAGCTTTGTCTCTTGAAGAGATATTTCAGGTCATCCAATGACTAGCACTCATATATCCTGTCAGATGCTTTTGGTGAGCTGGCACTTCCTTGGGCAGCTGGCTTCACTCAGGATAAGTGCACCAAGCTGGGAATTCCTTTAACTTTAATAACTGTGGGAGTAAGTTTCTTTCCATTTAGGCTCTAATTGAGAGTAAGGCTTGTTTTCTTGCCAAGTTTTGATTAGAATCTGGTTTCCAGGTCCTGGGTGAGGAAAGGTTACTCATAGACCATCTTGAAGTGGCTAAGCTGAAGTGGGTGCTAGCCACCTCATTTGCTATTTCCCTTCTGGTGGGAAATGCTTAACCCTGGCAAGATGGCATGTGGGTTTGCCAGTCCTCACCAGGATATGAATGGGACAAGTTCTGGAATAAGGGCTAGGAGGGACAACTGGGTTAAGTACATTCATTAACTGCTTAGAAAATGAAGTTTACCAGGACTTTTAACATGTTCAATGTTCCTTTGCATATGATCTAAAATAGAAAAGATACTATCATAATCATCAGGTATATATTTAGAATAGGAGAAATATAGTTGTAGTTCTTAATACTAGTTAATGCACTAACACAATGCATAAGTTTCTCTTTGAGCTGCAATAGATTTAAGCTCCAGGTTTGCAATACCATCATGTTATCTCTCCATGGGAGCAGGCCATAATACCAATTGTTTAAAAGTTTTACTTACATTACTCTGGTGATCATTTCTCCACTTGGTATGTCCTTCACACAGCCAGCATGCTGCAGCACTGTTGACCCTAGAGAGATGCTAGGAAGGTAGGCTCTAGTATTCCATTAGCCTGGTGCAAAGCACCTTTTGGCACTATGAAACAGTGCCATTCTGAAGTTGAGTGGTATTCATTGGTATTCTGGCTAAATTGAGCCATCATTGGCTGCTGTAAGAATCTGCAACATAGTCTCCATCCACTTCAGGAGCACAACCAGAGATGTAGTAGATACTTTTATTGTTTTATTAGTAGTGACCAACCTAGCCAATAACTCAAATGGAGAAGCAACCTGCAGTGTAGTTAAGGCCTGGTTTTAATGCACAATCGAGTTTGACAATGCTGCTGCTGTTTTATAACACAAAGCCATCTATATAATGAATTTAACTCTTTTAAAGTTTCTAGTAAGGTTTTACTTTAAGTCAAGTTGGGTACCTTCATTAACTAAGCCACAAGAATTTTATTAGTAACTCCTTTGCTAAGTTTTTCTTCTTTCTTAGAAATTGAACCAATGCCACTTGTTATTTATATATTAAATCCACTTGCAAGACTCTATTGACATTTAAAGACTAATTTTTAGTTTACCTTTCACCATTATCCAATTTGTAACAGGTGAATCCCAAATCTGATTTACTAGGCACAAGCAAACCAACAAAGTTAAACACAAATTTCAAAGCTGAACATAAAGTTAAGCACAGATTAAAACAGAAGAGAGAATTTTCTAGCCTTAGCATTTCTAGGATTTTTAAAAAATCTTAATTGATGGCACATGAGGTTTCTTATTTTCCAGGAGAGGTTTAGTAACTTATCTAGATTTTGATTCCTATTTACACATTTTATTAGGAACAACTGAGTTTAAAGCTGAAAAGTCTGTCTATAAAACATTAAGAAAATGAAATTTGAGATGTATTTCCTAATTTCTTTAAGGAGACATGACATGAGGTTTCTGGCCTTCAGATCTATCTGTCCTCTCTTACACTGGTTTAACTGATATTCAGGGCCCCAGTCAGAGGCTGCTTTCAGCTATACTGTGGCCATGTAGACAAGGAGTAGGCAAATTTTCCTGACTCCTGGGAAGACATTCCTATGGGGAGTATACTGATGGGCTAGATACCATGCCCATTATCCTAGGAAGAATGAAGATGCAGTTTTTAGTCAACAGATCTGGTGTCCCAGAGTCCAAGTCTGACTAAAACATTAACTCCAAATAATTTGAAGCTGATGTTCTGGTCTCAGTTGTTGGAGAAGATGCTGAGAGTCAGAGCATAAAGGGTTAAGCATCTAAAAAGCATGCTTGCTGGAAAAGAAACATTAGCAAATGTCTCCAAGGACTCTGCACACTGCAGACGTCAATGGGAGGAAGCAGAGCAGAATGAACCCACCACTAAGTTATTGTATAAATTCTTAAGAAAAATTATCTAGAGATACAGGAACCGGCAGTGCTCTTATGTGCCAAGCAGAGGAACTAGCAAAGGATGCCCTACTTTTGTTATCAGCTTTGTAGTATATAAAGCAGCTTGAGCCTAAATAAATTTGCCTGCATTCCACATGGAGTGAGGTCCCCTGATCCCAATCTTTCTTTGGATCTTTCCCAGCACCGTCTACCTCCACGTTGATTTACAACACTCAGTGTCCTGAGAATTTAATCCAGAGCCCTGCCAATGGGTGTCCTCATGGTTGACTTAGGTCTCAGGAGATGCCTGAAACCCTTAAGTTCAGACCAAAGCTACCAAGCTGAATTTGTGGGAGATGGGTGCTTAAGCTGAGTCTCAGGGAATGTTTGGCTGCCCTCTGAATGGAAGTGCCCAAGTCACATTTTGGGGAATATTCAGAGTTTACTGCTCTGGTTCTTGACATCCCTGACATTCCAAGGTCTGAGACTGACTGCACTATTACCCAAACTGAAGTGCCTAAGCTAAATCTCAGGGGATGTTTGGCTGCTTTCTGGTTCCTGCCACCCCAGGAATCATGGAACCTCTGCTGCTTGGCATTTCTGGGGCCATTCTGGACTTGGAAGTCGGATCAAATAGATCAGATAGCTTCCAGCTGAATATTGCTCCTTCATGGGGAAGGGGCAAAAATTTTTTTTCCTATTCTTACAAAGGTTTTAAAAATCAGTACTCTGCTGCCTGGGAGTTTCCCAGTTATACTACCCATCAAAAGGCCATTAAGAGATTAGAAATCAATTGTTCCAGCCATTAGGCCTTGGGGAACTGAGGCAATAACTTTCTCATACAATGGGTTGGGCTAAAACACACGAGCAAATGCATTTTCAGTTTTACAGTTTCTAAGATATTTCAAAGCATTTTACCACAAACCCATAATGAGAAATTCAGTAGTAGGAGGTGGTAAGATTAAATATGGGTCAAGGTTAATTATGAAAGGAGCCCTGGCCTTTGATCCTTCTGGGAAAGGGAACTCCCATAGCATCCACCTTGGCCCTGCCTGTTGCTGCCTTCCCACCTCATCCCAGACCAGGTAGCTAGGTGTAGCCAATAGGAAGATGGGCCTGCAAAGTCATGGAACCATGGGGAGGTGCAAGCCCCTGGCTCTCTGTCATCACCACCACCACCAAGGGGAGAGAATGGGAGAAGGCAAAGGCAGCCAGGCCCAAGGGCAAAGATGGTGGCTACTAAAAAGTCTTTAAAATGTGGCTTTGCAATACCCAGAGCTCAGACAGGAACCCTCTGTCTTGGCAGGGTCTTGCTTTGGACACTTGCCCTGTGCCCACACCCTCCTGGCCAAGGTTAGATCTAATAAGCCTGGGCATGTAATAAGGATGCAGAGAGATCCTGCACCCTGCCTCCTTTCTCCTGGGATTACATCTTGTGGGGGCTCATAGGTGATCCTATTAAAATGGATAACCAAAAGAGGGCATTAGAAAAGGCTGTAATTCATAATTACCTCTTTTCTCCTGGATGGCAGCACCAAATATTTTGTCAGATTTTCTCTAGGCTCTTGGCTAAGATATAAGAAATGAATTTCAAGAGCAAGCCAGGTTAGTTAAGCCAGTAATTTATTAAAGAATGGAGAAGAGAAATGGGAGAAAATAACAGATCATGGGTCCAAGGTAAAGAAAGGGGTTAAAGAGAGATCAAGAGGGCCAACTTACAAAGTACAATTCCCAATTATAGATTATAAATGCCCAGGTTTTTCTTGCATGTTGTTCTATATGGGGGGGAGGGTGAAGAAGGCCAGAACAGGGGGTAGAAAGCAAGAGCAGGGCTGGTTCAGGCTTTGTGCTTGCATCTTTTTTTAAATCATAATTTTTTTTTAAAAAGATACTTAGATTACATAAATGTTAAACAAAAATTATAGGAATTCCCATATGCCCCACCTCCCACACCTCCCACAACCTCCTACATAAACATCCTTCATTAGTGTGGCACATCACCTGCAAAAGATATACACATCTTGGGGCTTTGCCACTAAGCATGGGCCATAGTTCACATTGTAGACCACACTCTCTCCCACACAGTTCTGCATGTTATATGATGATATAAAATGGCCTATATCTGTCATTGCAGTGTCTCTCAGGATAATTCCCAAGTCCTAAAAAAGCCCTGTATTACAACTGCTTTTCCCTTTCCCTGCCCCCAAAGTGTCCAGTGGCCACTGGCTCCACATTAATGTAATTTCTTCCATTGCTTGAATCACAATATGTCAATAACCGAATACCAGTAAGTCCACTATAGTCCATAGCTCTTCCCCTAATCCTGAGTAGTCTGGGATGGTGAAGTTCACTCCACATCCAGTGAGAGGGGGCTTATGTCCCATGGATAAGATGGATGGGATTATCCTGCCTTTCTCCTGGGATTACATCTTGTGGGGGCTCATAGGTGATCCTATTAAAATGGATAACCAAAAGAGGGCATTAGAAAAGGCTGTAATTCATAATTACCTCTTTTCTCCTGGATGGCAGCACAGACTCTCTCCATTCCCTGGGATGGTGGCCATCCATCATCATCTTCCTGCCAGTTGTCCTGAGTGAGTCTGTAGAGCTGTAGAGTAGGAGTTGCAGCTCTACTGAGATTCCAGGCCCAGCTAACACATGGACAGCCCAAAGACTCTGGTCTCTGGAAGTATGCCTACAAACTCCAGTACCATATATAGGTTTGAATAGAAGGGACAGATGGACCATATGCAGGGAAGACATATTTGGGTCCAACTCTGTCACTCTCAGGAGCAAGGATTCCAAAGTAGGGCCCACTGAAAAGGCACCAAGCTTTGGGGCTATCCACCTTGATGTAGGACCTGGGTGTCTTCAGAGCCCTCAGGAGTCCCTCTGTTTGGGATGATATCCACATTGGAAGCCTATGAGGTCCTACCGAGATGTGCATGTGCTTGCTTTTTTTTTTTTTAATTTATTTATTTTTTATTATGGGTAAAAATCAAAATTTTCACAATACATACCAATATTTGTAAAATGATATACAAATATATATGCATATATGTGAATTTGCTTACAAAAATGTTATATATATATATATATATATATATATATATATTAAGAGGTGCTTAGATTACCCAAAATATTACATGGAACCCACTGGGATTCCCATGTTGCCCACCTCCCATACCTCCCACCACATCCCACACAAACATCTCCCAGAAGTGTAGCCCATCACCCTCAATGGACTTACACATCCTGGGGCCTTGCCACCAACCATAGACCACAGTTCACTTCGTAGACCACACTCTCTCCCACACAGTTCTGAGTGGTGTGTTGTGCTTGCTTTTTGAACCATTAATTATTCTGTCCCTTTGCTAAGGACAAGGGAGTTGTCCCAGGAGATTGCTGTTTTGATTGATTACCCCACCCATCAGTCCCCTGGGAGGGCACAATGATAAGGCCCCTGGAGAGTATCCAGAGCTTATCCTGGCTTCCAGAGGAAATCTCTTTACAAATGGAATTCTTGCTAGTTCTTCCAACAGCCATCTTAGGGGTACTGATGTCCACATGTTTAATGGTGGAAGTTTTTCTACCAGGTTCCAGATCCATCTATTGATTCCCTAACTAGCCTGTTTCACCAGAGCCCCTGGGAACCCAAGAGGTGCAGCTAGTTACCATCATCTGGTGCTTTTTTCTCCACTTAACACTGTATCCTGCCTTTGTCTACTTAGGCCTAATGGTTCTTTCTCCTTCACCAACTGCCCTGTAACCTGAATTCAGCCATTTAGATTGCTTCCATTTTTAAACTTTTTCACCCTTCCATGCAATGCAGCAATGCAGATTTATACTTGCTTGGCTGGGAATATTTTTTGGAGTACCTTTCTAGAAATGGAATTGCAGGGCGCAAGGGTACAATGCACTTAAAGTTTTAAACAGTTGTCACCAAAGTGATGAGAATGTATGGGAATCTGTGCAAGACCCACCTCTCCATGCTGGCTGCTCACATTGTGCTACTGTCACTATCATTAAATGGCACCCATGTATAAATCAAAAAAAAAAAAAAAAAAACCTTCATAAAGAGGGCAGGATGGATGAGTACAAGAACAAAGTTTGTGGAAAGTTTGTGGATAATATTGAAGCTAAGTTGGTATCAAATCTAAAGATATTGTTATAGGTTTAGGATGTTAAATTAAACCCCAGTGTAAGCACAAAGAAAATATCAGGAAAATATGCAAAAAGGAAATGAGATGTAATTCTAACTGGTTCACTACAAAATATCAATGAAATAAAAAAGGAGGTAGTAATGAAAGGATTGAGGTACAAAAATAATGACTTAAATAACAAAATAGTTAATAGAAGTCCTACATTATTATTGGTTATTTTAAAAGTAAATGGCTTAAATGTCAATTGAAAGAAAGCTAAAAAATAATCTAGGGACTGAGTAACAGTGAACCCAGAGGTAGATGAGGATTGTGATTAAAAATACAAATAGAAGAAATGTTTTCTATGAACTAGAACAAATGTACATCACTACTACAAGGTGGTAAAAATATAGTGATGCATGGGAAAATAAAATTAATGTAACTTATGTGCTATAATTAACAGCAATATTGTAATACTCTTGCATCAATGTCAAAGAAGGTACTATATCAACACTAAGGGTCAATAATAGTGGGGTATGGGATTTTTCTTTTGAACTAAGGAAAGTGTTCAAAGGATTACTGGTGTGATGATGTACAAGTCTGTGATAAAAAGGAGAGCCACCGACTGTACACTTTGGATAGAATGTACAAGGCATAGGCCTGTATGACACCGTGAACCATAGGGCAGGAAGATGGACTGTGGTTAACAGCACAAATATGAGAGTGATCTCTCATGAACTATAACAAATGTACAATCCTCATACATAGTGCTAATAATAGGGGGATGTGTGGAAAAAATATACAAAGTGTATACTATGGACTATAGTTAGCAGTAATACATCATGTTCTTTCATAATCTGTAACAAATTTCCACAATAATTCAAATTGTTGGGGAAGAGGTGATATATGGGAATTCTGCAGGATATGTGTGATTTTTTTGTGAGATCACAACTTCTCTAATAAAAAATAAAAAATGAAAATAAAATTTAAAAAAGAAGCAAATGGCTCAGAGAGGAGAGGTAAGATGGCAGAGTGGGGAGTTCCAAGAGTCAGCTCATCCTACAGTGCAGTTAGTAATCAGCCAGAGCTATCTAAATCATCTGTTTAGAGGGCCAGGAGACTAGAAGAGCATCCTGTAACATCCTTGGAAGAATGAAAGGAAGAGTGCACATCTGCAGTGAAAATTTGTGAGTAGAGCACTCCATACCATGGAGGCCAGGGCTCATCTCCTGATGGCAGGCCAATATGCCGCAGAAGGTATTCCTTTGTTGGAGATGGAAACTCCACTTCCAAAAAATGGGGGGGGAAGAGATAGCACCAACTTCAGATACTGATTAGTAAATTAGGCTGACTGAAGTCTAATCCCAAGTACAGCTTTGGAAAGAGACTGGTAGCCTCTGTTTTAACTCTACCCCATCATGAGGGGTAGGAGGACTGACTGAAAATCACTGTGAAGGTAGTGACCAGCTATTTTCCACCCAGGTCAGATTACTACCATTGCCTAGGCTCCAGCCTTACCTCAAGCAGGGAGCAATATGGGAGTACCTGCACCAACCACTCTGGGCAACTGTAGCCAGTTTTGGCCTGCATGGACTAGATTCTTGAGCAGCTATGTGGCTACATCCCTGCCCCAATTAGGACTGGAGCGAGGAGGTCTTTCCTCAGCCTTTCCTGGCAAAGGCAGTCACTTTCAGCCTGCACAGACAAGATTTTTGGGCACACCAGTGGCTCCATCCCTGCCCCTGACAGGAGAGGAGCTGGGCTGGTGCCTCATTCCACCTGGGCAGCTGCAGTTAGTTTTTTGCCCCACAACTTAGTTTACTTTCCACACCTGCAGTTCCATCCCCATCTCAGGCAGGGGAGCAAGAGGCATTGAGCTTCATAAATATATTAGTCAGTGTTCTCTCAGGAAACAGAATCAACAGGACATATCTATTAATAATGAGATTTTATAAGAGTCTCTCATGCAACCATGGGAATGCACAAAACCAGGTTGCAGAGGCAGGCTGCAAACCAGGGGCTTCGATGAAAGTCCAATGAAAGGTCCTTGATGAGTTTCTGTGAGAAGTTGGCTGTCCAAAGATGAGTTGGGAAATTCTCCCTGAATGTTGAAATCACTTCCCCTTTTAAGGAATACAACTGATTGGATAAAAAGCATCATGCATTGCTGATGCAATCTCCCTGATTGATGCAGATGTAATCAGCCATCCACACAGTAAACTCACTGGTGATTGAAATTCATAAATGCTCTTGTATTACAATTAGCCCAGTGCTTGCTGGACCTAACACCTGGACACAATTACTTGGCTGAGTTGACACATTAGCCTAACCATCTCAGTCCACCACTTTTCAACTCAGGAACCATACGCATTACCCTAAACCATAATTAGTCTCTAAGTAAAAGCAATAACAGACAAGTATACATATATATTTCCACCTAACAATGTTCAACTCCCCTTCATACAACTGGAAATGCATTAATTCCCCACAGATTACAGTGCAAGTCCTTGGGTAATATTCACTCTTAAACTTGACATCATTAAATATTATGGCATGAAATTAATACAACTTTTCATATGATAGGGGGAAAGGTTGGGGAAGAAAACAAAGAAATTCATGTTGTGTACGTATACAATCATGCTCATAACGAAACAAGGAAGAAGGGTTCATGACTATTACAGTACTCATTTCTGTAACTGGCCACATGGTCAAAGTTCATATTTATCACTATCTTCTTCCAATACCCATTCCATGTTCCTGTTACCTTCTGCAAGCACTTCAACTGGCTGTGGTTCTTTGCCTAGTGTGGTGACCTAAACATTCATTCCTGAAGATTATGGGCCATTTTTAGTACTGCTTGAATTGGTTTGTTGCAATTTTCAATTGACTTTAGTCACAGGGCATGGCAGTACTAGGAGATGCCATAGGGGATCTCCTGCATGCCAAGCATACTCCCATTATGTAGATGTAGTCCTATTTCCCCTTGATAGTCAGGATCAATCACCCCAGCCAGTAGAGTAATTCCCTTCTTTGCCTGTTGATTCTCAGGTAAAAGGAGTCCAAAGGGACAGGTGGCAGTCTTAACTTCCAGTTTAATGGAATCATTGTTGTGTACCCTGGTGGCAGCACTCTTCCTTTTGGGATGAAAGACTGTAGGCCAGCAGAGCTTAAGGTTTCAGGACAGGAAGCAAAATTTTTCCTAGTGGGTCACTAGGGTTAATAATGAGGGGTACTACTCCCATTTGCTCCCCTTGATTCCTGGACCCATGAATCCTGGTTATTGGAGTAACAACACTGTAGAGAGGATGCTGATTTAGAGTATATACACAGCCTCCTGGAGAACAGTTCCCGATACCTGCAAGGTATTGCCACCTAGTTGGCACAATAATTGAGTCTTCAAAAGGCCATTTCACCATTCCATTAATCCGGCAGCTTCAGGGTGATGAGGAACATGTTAAGACCAGTGAATTCTGGGGTATGTGTCCATTCCCTCACATCATTTGCCGTGAAAGGGGTTCTTTGATCAGAAGTAATGCTGTGTAGATTGCCATGGTGGTAGATAAGACATTCAGTAAGTCAATGAATAGGAGTTTTGTAAGAAGCATTGTGTGCAGGAAATGCAAACCCATATCCACAGTATGTGTCTATCCCAGTTAAAACAAATTGCTGCCCATTCCATGGTGGAAGTGTCCCCATGTAGTCAATCTGACCCCAGGTAGCAGGCTGGTCACCTTAAAGAATGGTGCCATATTGGAGGATGAATGTGGGTCTCTGCTGATGACAGATTGGGCATTCAGCAGTGGCTGTATCCAAATCAGCCTTGGTGAGGGGAAGTCCATGCTGCTGAGCCCATGCATAGCCTCCATCCCTACCTCCATGGCTACTTTGTTCATGAGCCCATTGGGCAATGACAGGAATGGCTTGGGAAAGAGGCTGAGCATTAGCCACAGAGCAGGTCATCTTATCTACTTGATTATTAAACTCTTCCTCTGCTGAAGTCACTCTCTGGTGAGCATTCACATGGGACACAAATATGTTCATATTTTTTGCCCACTCAGAAAGGTCTATGCACATATCTCTCCCCAGATTTCCTTGTCACCAATATTCCAATCATGTTCCTTCCAAGTCCCTGACCATCAAGCCAAACCATTGGCAACAGCCCATGAATCAGTGTACAAATACACCTCTTGTCATTTCTTCTTCCAAACAAAATGAACAACTAGGTGCACTGCTCGAAGTTCTGCCCACTGGAAGGATTTGCCCTCATGCTATCCTTCAAGGATGTCCCAGAAAAGGGCTGCAGTGCTGCAACTGTCCACTTTGGGTGGTACCTGCTTATCATGCAGAACCATCTGAAAACCAGACCCAAGTTTTCTCATCCTCAGTCAACTGATTGTAAGGGACTCCCCAAGAAGCCAAAGCTGTGAGCTGGGAAAGAGAAGGTAACATGGCAGGAGTGGTGACCATGGGCATTGGGCTACTTCCTCCTGTAACTTACTTGTGCCTTCAGGACCTCCTCAAGCCCTATCTTGTATATACCACCTTCACTTTATTAGGGAGGGCTCCTGTGCACACCCAACTTTATGGTTTGGTGGGTCAGACAATATCCAGCTCATGATACACAACTCAGGTCTCATGGTAACTTGATGGTCCATGGTTAAGTGTTCAGTCTCTACTAAGGCCCAGTAGCAGGCCAAAAGCTGCTTCTCAAAATGGGAATAGTTATCTGCAGAGGATGGCAAGACTTTGCTCCAAAATCCCAAGGGTCTGCATTGTGATTCCCCTATAGGGGCCTGCCAAAGACTCCAGACAGCATCTTTATTTGCCACTGAAACTTTCAGCACCATTGGATCTGCTGGATCATATGGTCCAAGGGGTAGTGCAGCTTGCACAGGAGCCTGGACCTGTCACAGGGCCTCCTCTTGTTCTCATCCCCAATCAAAACTAGCAGCATTTCTGGTCACTCAGAAAGTGGGCTGGAGTAGTACACCCAAATGAGGAATGTGTTGTCTCCAAAATCTGAAGAGGCCAACTAAGCATTGTGCCTATTTTTGGTCATAGGAGGAGCCAGGTGCAACAGCTTATCCTTTTCTTTAGAAGGGATATCTCAACAGGCCCGACACCACTGGACACCAAGAAATTTCACTGAGGTGGAAGGACCCTCCCTGTATTTTTGTTGGATTTATCTCCCATCCTCTCTCATGCAAATGCCTTACCAATAAATCTAGAGTCTGCTACTTCTTGCTCAGTAGGTCCTATCAACATGATATCATCAATGTAATGGATGAGTGTGATGTTTCATGGGAGCGAGAGATGATCAAGGTCCCTGCAAACAATATTATGACATAGGACTGGAGCGTTGATATACCCCTGAGGCAGGACAGTGAAGGTATCCTGCTGGCCTTGCCAGCTGAAAGCAAACTGTTTCTGGTGGTCCTTACTAATGGCAATTGAGAAAAAAAGCATTTGCCAGATCAACAGCTGCATACCAGGGACCAGGTGAAGTGTTGATTTGCTCAAGCAATGGTACCATATCTGGGACAGCAGCTGCAATTGGAGTCACCACCTGGTTAAGTTTATGATAATCTACTGTCATCCTCCAAGATACATCTGTTTTCTGCACAGGCCAAATAGAAGAGTTGAATGGGGATGTGGTGGGAATCACCACCCCTGCATTCTTCAAATCCTTGATGGTGGCACTAATCTCTGCAATCCCTCCAGGAATCCGATATTACCTTTGATTTACTATTTTGCTAGGCAGGGGAATTTCCAGAGGCTTCCACTTGGCCTTTCCAACCATAATAGCCCTCATTATCCAAGTCATGGTTCCAATAAGGAGATTTTGCCAGTTACTGAGTATGTCTATTCCAATTATGCCTTCTGGAACTGGGGAAATAACCACAGAATGGGTTCAGAGACCCACTGGACCCAAGATGGACCTGAGCTAAAACTCCATCAATCACCTGACCTCCATAAGCCCCTACTCTGACTGGTGGACCACAGTGATTTTTGGGTCTCCTGGAATTAATGTGACTTCTGAGTTAGCATCTAATAATCCCCAAAATATCTGATCATTCCCTTTTCCCCAATGCACAGCTACTCTGGCAAAAGGCCATAGATCTCTCTGGGGAAAGGTGGGAGGAAGATTAACAGTATGAGTTTTGGGCAGTTGAACAGGACATTTCCCCAAGGGAACCTGGCCTTCTCCTCATTCAAGGGGCTTTGGGTCTGTAAACTGTCTCAAGTATGGGAATTGATTAAGTGGTCGTGATTCTCTGCATCTGTAATTTGAGTTAGAGTTTTGTTCACTTGACCTAGAACACTTCTGCTTATGCAGATCCAAAAGAAATTTAGTAGACTGCCCATATATTTCACTTCTACATACCCCATGATCTATTAGCCAATGCCATAACTCCATGAGATTTAGACTATTCTGTGTGCTGCTTTGAATCTGTTTTTCATTGTGGTAGCCATTCCCAAATTGCCTTTGGTGATTAACTGCCGATACTTGACTTTTACCGGACCGAGATCTGATCAACCCCATAATGTTTAAGGATTCTAATTCCATTACAACTCTCCCTACAGTAATATCTGGACTGCAGAGAAGAGCAACCACAGAGCTCTTCAGAGAAGATGGAGTTAGTCTTACAAATTTATTCCTCACAGTCCTGGTTAAAGGTGTGTCCTCTGGTCATTCCTGGGGTGGGTGGGCATGTCTCAAATGGTAAATCCTTTCTCGCATTCCAATCTCTCTAAGCCTTTGAATCCCTTCATCTACTGTATACCAGGGCAAATCAGACATCTCAACATCATACATGCCAGGCCATCATTTGGTCCATGTTTCACTCAGCCACCCAAACTGTTAGAGCCCTTGTCTAACCCCTTGGCCTACAGTGTTGAATCCAGAATTTCTGCTTAGTGGACCCATATCAATAAATTCAGCCTCATCCAACTTTATATTCCTTCCACCATTATCCCATACCCTTAGTATCCATTTCCACATATATTCCACTGATTTCTGTCTATATAAGTTGGAAAACACATACAGTTCTTTCAGAGTATAGCCTACTTCCTCATGGGTCACACTTTGTATTTCACCTTTGGAGGTTTGCTGTGATTTTAGTCTAGAAAAAAGGTCTCGAAGACAAGAGGGGTGGGGGTGGGGGTATAGAGAAAGATTAGAGTTGTCTTGCAGGCTACTGACCTCAGGGAATTCCTTTGCATTTTCATCTTTTGAGACAGTACTATTCTTTTCAGGCATGTGTTGGAATGCAGATTCCTCAGGACAGACTGGTAGTTGAGCAGTGCATGCTGGAGTTTGGCTGCTACCTGCCTTGTGGGATGCAAAGAGGTCCAGACTCCCTGGGGCAGGCCAGAGTCTTGGCAGTGCAGGCTTCAGTTTGGCTGGTACCCACCTCAGGGCTGGAAGGAGGTCTGGACTCCCTGGGGCAGGCTGGAGCCTGGATGATACAAGGTTGACAAGGTGTGGGTTCCACAGGGCAGGCCATCACAGGTTTATCTGCTAAAGTCTCAGCAGAATTTAGGGTTCCAATGTCCCCACCTATATTATCATCATCACATATGTTTCCATTCCAATCCTCAGGGTCCCACTCCTTTGCAATCAATGCCTTCACTTTAATTGCAGAAACCCTGTGAGGTTGAGACTTTAGTTTCCTCTGTAATTCTGCTACTCATACAATGAGAGTCTGGGTTTGATTCTCAGATATCTGAAGTCTGTGGCTACAAGAGGCAAGATTTTCTTTCAAGGCGCATGTAGAAACTTTCATATCATTCATGCGGCATTCAAGTTTCAAATTTGAAGACTTTAGCTCATCTCTTTGTTTTGTAACTGTATCCAGAGTATGTAGGAGGAGCCAGCCAACATCATTATACTTTTTGATGCCACAAAATTCTGTTAAGGTGTTGAAAACACTCTCACCCAGATCTTTGTTTCTTATAAGTGTGGAAGTAGGGGAATCCAGTGTTGCTATTTTGTGTATCTCTATTGCCAGCTCACACCATAGACTGTTACCAACCTCTTCCTTATTGGAAAGGGAGTCATTAGTACCCTTGAGTCCAATTAGAGTAAAGAACCAATTACAAACCTCCCAGAACCACCTCAGACATCCCATATTTAGGACTCTGTTCCTCAAGAACCACTCTTGGTACCAAGCTGTATTGGTCTGGGTTCTCTTGGGAAACAGAATCAGCAGGAGATATCTGTCAATAATATGAGATTTTATAAGAGTCTCTCACATGACTGTGGTGATGCACAAGTCCAGGTTCCATAGGCAGGCTGCAAACCAGGGTCTCCAATGAAAGTCCAATGAAAGGTCCTTGATGAGTTTCTGGGAGAAGTTGGCTGTCCAACGATGAGTTGGGAAATTCTCCCTGAATGTTAAAATCACTTCCCCTTTTAAGGCATTCTACTGATTGGATAAAAGCATCACCCATTGCTGATACAATCTCCCTGATTGATGCAGATGTAATCAGCCATCCACACAGTAAATTCACTGGTGTTCGAAGTCCATAAATGCTCTTGTATTACAATTAGTCCAGTGGTTGCTGGACCTAACACCTGGACACAATTACCTGGCCAAGTTGACATATTAGCCTAACCATCACAATAAGTCTTCTGTGCAATTACAGATGGTCTTGGTATACACAACTTGGATTACTGCACAAAGCTGCAGCTCCATCCCCACTCTTGGCAGTGGAGAATGTTGGGAGAAATTTCATCCATTCCTGGGGAAATGTGGGCAGATTTAGCCTCCAGGGCTTACAGTACCAATCACATACTCATCTTCTACTTCATCACCAGAAAAGGAGAAATGGCAAGAAACAGATTAAAAATAGCTGAAAAAAATTCAGATTGGCTAAACATAAGCCATTATAAATTTCCAAAATAAGTTAAACCAAATATCAAAGAAGGGATGTAGCACAAAGCCAATAAAAGAGAAAGTATTAGACAAAAGAGAGAACCAACCCCAGAATAAATACAAGTAGATCAGATGTCAATATACCAACAAAAAATTTCAAGACATACTAAGAAACAGGAAGATATGGCCCATTCAAAGGAACAAACTAAACATTGAGATGACAAAAAGGAGTGGAGAAAACTAATCACAGGTGTTCAAACAAATCCCTTACTAAATTCAATGAGGTGGCTAAAGAGATTCAGGATATTAAGGAGACAATGGGTAAAGACAAAGAAGAGTTTTAAAGAATATATGAAAAATATAGCAGACATTATAGGAATGAAAGAATCAATAAATGAAAGTAAAAATACACTGGAGGGGGAGCAGATGTGGCCCAGTGGTTAAGGTCCTGTTTTTGATCCCTGATACCTCCTAAAAGATACACTGGGGGCATATAGCAGTGGATTTGAAGAGACAGAAAAAAGGATCAATTAGTTTGAAGACAGGACCTCTGCAAATGAACACATAAAAGAACAGATAAAGAAAAGAATGGAAAATATTGAACAGAGCCTCAGAGAACTAAATGAAGACAGTAGACTTTCAAATATATATGTCATGGGGTCCAAGAAGGAAATAAGAAAAGAAAAGTTGTAGAAGAAATATTTGAGGAAATAATGGTAGAAAATGTCCAAACTCTATTGAAGGACATAGATATGTGTCCAAGAAACACAATGAATCAAATCTGAATAATTCCAAATAGAACTACTCTGAGACAAGTACTAAACAGAATATCAAATGCCAAAGGTAAAGAGAAAATTCTAAAAGCAGAAAGATAAAAATGATTCATCACATACAAGGGATGCCCAATAAGATTAAGTACTGATTTCTCATCAGATACCATTGAGACAAGAAGGCCGTGGTATAATATATTTAAGAAACTGAAAGAGAAAAACTCCCAGCCATGAAAATTGTATCCAGCAAGATTGTATTTCAAACATGAGGGTGAATTTATAATATTCACAGATAAGCACAAACTGAGAGAGTTTGTAAACAAGAGGCTGGGTTTGCAGGAAATACTAAAGGGAGTGCTAGAGCCTGAAAAGAAGACAGGAGAGCAAAGCTTTGAAGAGAGTCTAGAAATAAAGATTGTGTTAGTAAAAGTAACTAAATGTATAAAAAGTGTGTCAAAAACATTTGACAGATAAAACCCATAGATCAAAATGGTTGAAGCAAAAACTACCTTTACATTAATAACATTGAACTTTAATGGATTGAACTCCCCAATAAAATGACACAGACTGATGGAATGGATAAGAAAATATGAGCCATCTTTATGCTGTCTACAAGAGAATCACCTTAGACCCAAGGATGCAAATAGATTGAAACTGAAAGACTAGAAAAAGATATTCCATGCATGTAGTAATAAAAACAAAAATACTTTTATTAGATGAAATAGATATTAAAAGCAAAGTTGTTCTTAGAGACACTGAGGACAGTGTATATTAATAAAAGGAGCAATCTACCAGGAATAAATAATCATAAATGTACATGCACCTAATCAAGGTGCCTTAAAACACATGAGGCAAACACTGACAAAAGTGAAGTTTGATTATTGTCTCAACAATAATAGTTGGAGAATTCAATACACCCCTCTAAGCATTGGATAGAACATCTGAGCAGAGGATCAATATAGCAGGGGTTTTTAACAAGGGATCCACTAGCTTGAATTTAAATTAAAAAAAAAAAAAACATTATTCTTTTGGGGACATGGTTCAAGTGTGATATATTTATTAAATAATAGCCAGTATAGTGTGGACTCAGTAAGGGGTCCATGGTTTTCACCTGACTGGCAAAGAGGTCCGTGGGAAAAAAAAGAATAAGAACCCCAGCAATAAAGAAACTGCTTGAATTGATAAATGAACTAAATCTAACAGACATGTACAGAAGAATGCACACCAAACAGTATATATATTCTTCTCAAGTGTGCATGGATCCTTCTTGAGGATAGACCATATATTGGGTAACGAAACAGATCTCAATAAAAAAAGATTGAAATACTTTCTCTGATCATAATGGAATGAAGTTTGACATTAACAACAGACAGAAAAATGGAAAATTCAAAGAATATGGGGATTAAAAGACATATTCTTAAATAAACAGTAGGTCAAAGAAAAAATTGCAAGAGAAATCACTAAATATCTTGAGGGGAATGAAAATGAGAACACAACAAATCAAAACCTATGGAATGCATCAAAGGCAATGTTAAGAGGGAAATTTATAGCCTTCAATTCTTACACTGAGAAAAAGACCTAAAATAATTGACCTAACTACACAGCTGGAGGTACCAGAAAAAAGAATAGCAAACTAATGTTAGCTGTGGGAAAAACCTACAGCTAACCTTACACTCAATGGTGAAAGACTGAAAGCTTTCCCAGTGAGATCAAGAAAAGGACAGGGATGTTCAGTGTTATCACTGTTGTTCAATATAGTGTTAGAGGTTCTAGATAGAGCAATCAGGCAAGAAAAAGAAATAAAAGTCACCCAAATTAGAAAGGAAGTAGTACAACTTTTGCAGATGATATGATCCTATTCCTAGAAAGTCCTAAAAAATCTACAAGAACATTATGAGAGCTAAGAAACAAAATCAACAGAGTAGCAGGATACAAGATTAATATGCAAAATTCAGTACTGTTTCTATACACTAGTAATGAGCAATCTGAGGAGGAAATTAGGAAAAATTTCCAGTTTCAATAGTGACTAAAAGAATCAAATATTTAGAAAGAAACTTAACCAAGGATGTAAAGGACTTGTTTTCAGAAAACTACAATGCATTGCTAAAAGAAATCAAAGAAGACCTAAATAAATGGAAGGATATTCTGTGTTCATGGATTGGAGGATTAACTATCATTAAGTTGTCAACTCTGCCCAAATTGGTTTTAAGATTCAATGAAATTCCAAAAATATTCCAATAGCCATATTTTAAATAAAAAAATGGAAACCCCAATTATCAGTTTTATTTGGAAGGGTAAGGTGTCCTAAATAGCCAAGAATTTCTTAAAAATGAAGAACAAAGTTGGAGGATGCTCACTTCTCCACTTAAATCATATTACCTAGCTACAGTGGTTAAAAAACAGCTTGGGACTGGTATGTGGATAAACATATAGACCAATAGAAGTGAATTGATGGTTCAGAAACAGACCCTCACATCTATGATGATGTGATTTTGACAAGGATGTCAAATCCACCCAGCTGGGAAAGAACTGTCTATTCAACAAATGGTGCGGGGAGAGCTGGATAACCATAGCCAAAAGAAAGAAAGAGAACCCCTATCTCACACCTTACACAGAAATTAACTCAAAATAGATCAAAGACCTAAATATAAATGTAAGAATCATAAACCTTCTAGAAGAAAATGTAGGGAAACATCTTCAAGACCTGGTGGTAGGTGGTGGTTTCTTAAGCCTTACAACCAAAGCATGGGCAATGAAAGAAAAATTGGATAAATGGGATTCCTTAACTTAGTAACACTTTTGTGCTACAAAGGACTTTGCCAAGGTGCAGTCTACTCAATGGTAGAAATATTTGGAAACCACTTATCTGATAAGGGTTTGATTTCCATGCTATATAAAGAGGTCATACAACTCAATGGTAAAAGGGTAAGCAATCCAATTTAAATAATGGGAAAAACACTTGAATAGACATTTTATTTTCCAAAGAGGAAATAAAAATGGCAAAAAAGCACATGAATAATTGCTCAATATATAAATATAGAACTGCCATAAGATCTGGCAATCTGTCCACTAGGAATATGCACAGAAGAATTGAAAACAGGGCTGCAAGCAGGCATTTGCACACCAGTGTTCATAGTGACATTTTTCACAATTGCAAAAGATGGAAACAACCCAAGTGTTCATCAATCAATCTGTGGATAAACAAAATGTGGTATATACATATGATGGAATACCATGCTGCAGTAAAAAGAAATGAAATTGAGACACAGATGACAACATAGATGAACCTTGAAGACATTATGCTGAGTGAAACTATCCAGACACAAAAGATCAAATATTGTATGTATCACTAATATGAACTAAACACAAAGAGTAAAGACATGGTGTTCAAATCTAGAGTATAGGTTATTAGGAGATAGGATGAGGGCTGAGAAGGGGTACTGATGCTTAAGGTATGTAGAATTTTTAATTAGCTTGACTGTAAATGTGTGGAAATGGATAAAGTTGATGGTAACACATTATAGTGAGTATAACTAATATGGCTGGTTTATAAATGGGTTTGTAGCTGAAAGTGGTAGTCTAGAGATTTAAATGTCAATCAAAAGAATGCTAGAGAATAATATAGGGACTGAATTACACAGTGAACCTGGTTGTGGTTGAGGATTGAGATTAATAGTAAAAATGCAAGAATGTTCTTTTATGAACTAAAACAAATGTATGATGTTATTACAAGGTGGTAACTGGTGATGCACAGAAAAATATAAATAATTAAGTTGTGGACAGTAGTTAACATAAATATTGTAATATTCTTGCATCAATGTTAAAGAAGGCACTATATCAATGCTAATGATCAGTAATAGAAGATTTAGTATTTTTTTGGACTAAGGAAAACATTCAAAAATGTACTGAGGCAATGACTGCATAACTATGTGATGAAAGTGAGAGCCATTGAGTGTACATTTTGGATGGATGCTACAATGCATGGCTGTATAACAGTGAATCAAGTGATGAACTATAAACTGTCTTTAACAGTATATAAATATGAGAGCATTCTCTCATAAACTATAACAAATGTACAATACTAATATATGATGTAGCCATTTGGCAATTTGATGTAATTATGAATTCCAAAAATTTAATTGGATCATGCTTGTAAACTGAACTGTTAATCTGGGCATTAAGCTATGACTAGGGCATTGACTGAGCCACATCAGTAGGGTGTTGAGCCCCACCCATTGGTGGGTGGGGGAATCAAGTATAAAAGGCAAGGCAAAGGACAGAGGGAGGTTTTTGAGAAGCAGTTTTGATGTTTGAGTTTTGATGTTGGAGAGAAGGCCCCAAGAGAAGAGAAGTGAGCCATTCACCTGATAGTCTACAGCTGATCTTGTGGAAGAACTAGAGGAGCTAAGCCTGGAGAGAAATACAGCCCTGGGAAGAGAGGAACCCAAGAAACCTGAACCCTGGCAAACATCGGCAGCTGTCTTGCTCCAACACGTGGCAATGGAATTTGGTGAGAGAAGAAACTTAACACTTTATGGTCTGGTATGTGTGGACTTCTACCCCAAATAAATACCCTTTATAAAGACCAACCCATTTTTGGTATATCACATTATCACCCCTTTGGCTGACTAATACAGATTTGGTACTGAGGAGAGGGGAAGTGCTTTTGCATATACCAAAATGTTGGCACAGTTTTATAAATGGGTAAGGGGTATTTTTTGGAGGAATTGTGAAATGCTTGATGGAAAAGGCCTAGGTCACTTTGAAGAGACTGTTGATAGTAATATGGATGCTAAAGAAACTTTCTCTGATGCCTTAGAAGTAAATGATGAAACTATTATTGGAAATTGGAGGAGGGGAGATCCATGTTTTAAAGTTGCAGAGAACTTAGCAAGATTAACTCCTGGGGTTATATGGAAGATGGAATTTGAAAATGGCAAACCAGGGCATTTAACTGAAGAACTTTTCAAGGTAAACTTGGAGAATGTGGCTTGGCTTCTCTTTGCAGCTTATAGCAAAATACTAGATGAGCAAAATACACTAAGGACTGAACTTTTGGGCACAAAGAAAACAGAAGCTGATTCTAGAACTTCCAAGTTTCTGGAAATCAATTTCCCAGATAAAAGTGCCCCATTTGAAGACGTAGCTAAACCTGTAACTTGTAACTCAGAATTGAAGATGCAGTTATCTTGGAAAGACTTGTGGAAAACCTTACTGTCTGATGGCTTGGACACCTGCTTCTTGCATGGTAAACCAACAATGTTTTTGAGAGTGTTATATGAACAAAACCACTGTCAGCTTAGAGAAAAGAGGACATGGAAAGGAAAGATTGAAGGAAAAACAGCTTTAAGAAGAAAATCATGGAAGCTAAGATCTGGAATTAAGATATCACCTTGGGCCAAGAGAGGATCCCCACCCATGTGTACAGAGAGGGTGAGTTTGCCCCACGAGTTAAAGAGTGTGGATATCCCCACCCAATATTCAGGAAGAGTTTTGCTGCCCCAAAGTACAGGAAGGGCGGAGTACATTCCTCAAAGATTAGGGCAGTTAAGGTCAGCACCCTATAGGTCTGAGAGGGGTGCTCCTGTCCCCCATGGATTAGAGAAGGCCAGGTGGACAACCCATTGCTCTAAGAGGGTTGAACCTGTATGCCAACAGTTAGGGAAGGCTAGGTGTTCAACTCGTTGCTCTGAGAGGGTTGAACTTCTATGCCAAAGGTTAGGAGGAATGTTGTCTCCACCTCACTCTACTAGGGGGTCTAAGACTCTAACCCAAAAATTGGGTAAGGTGTGGCAATCACCCCAACACTCTTGGAGGATGAGGTCTGGAGCTTGGTCAACACCCATATGCTTGAAGAGGGTGGAACCAAGAAAGCAGCCATTGGGCAAGCATGTGGAGAAGAAACCATCATCTTAAGAATGACTCTCAGACTTTGAAATTGAATGGAGGATGCCCTGCAGGTTTACTGAACTGTAGAGGATCCATGACTCATGTTTAACATCCCAATTTCTCCTTATGATATTGAAAATGTTTGTCCTTTGTCTTTCCATTTGTGTATTGGAAGCAGTTAAATGGTTTTGTAAGTTTCAGAGATCTACAGCAGATGGGATTTTGCCTGAAGACAAAGTGTATTTCTTTAAACTGATTATGATATGATTTTGTACTTGAATTGTTATTGATTTAAGTTTTTTTGAATATTGTAATGTATTTTTGGAATTCAGAGGGTGGAATGTAGCCATTTGGCAATTTGATGTAATTATAAACTCCAAAAATATAATTGGATCATGCTTGTAAACTGACCTGTTAATCTGGGCATGATTAAGTTATGATTAGGGCATTGACTGGGCCACATCAGTAGAGTATTGAGCCCCACCTTTTGGTGGATGGGGGAATCAAATATAAAAGGCAAGGCAAAGGACAGAGGGAGCAGTTTTTGAGAAGCATTTTTGATGTTGGAGTTTTGATGTTGGAGAGAAGGCCTCAGGCGAAGAGAAGCGAGCCATTCACCTGATAGTCTACAGCTGATCTTGTGGAAGAACTAGAGGAGCTAAACCTGGAGAGAAACACAGCCCTGGGAAGAGAGGAACCCAAGAAACCTGAGCCCTGCCAAATGTTGGCAGCTGTCTTGCTCCAACACATGGCAATGGACTTTGGTGAGAGAAGAAACTTAACACTTTATGGCCTGGTATGTGTGGATTTCTACCCCAAATAAATACCCTTTATAAAGACCAACCCATTTTTGGTATTTCACATTATCACCCCTTTGGCTGGCTAATACAATGTTAATAAAGGGGGCTGTATATGAAAATATATACCAAGTGTAACCTATGGGCCATACTTAGAAGTAAAATTTTGATGATGTTCTTTCATAATCTGTAACAAATATTCCACAACAATGCAATGTGTTGGAAGGATGATGTATGGGAATTCTGCACATTGTGAATGACTGTTTTATGGGGTCATAACTTATGTAATAAGAAAATATTTAAGAATAAAAAGTAAATGGCAAGGAGCAGATGTAGCTCAATGGTTGAGCACCTGCTTCCTATGTACAAGGTCCTGGATTCAATCCCTGGTACTGACTTAAAAAAAAGTAAAGAGCTTAAATTTCCCAGTCAAAAAGCAGACCTTGGCAGAATGTATAATAATCATGACCCAATTGTATTCTGCTCACAAGAGACACATCTTAAATTCAAAGACATAAGTAAGTTAAAAGTGAAAGGATGGGATAATACTCCATGAATATAGTTACCAAAACAGAGAGTGGGTATGGTTAAATTATCAGACAAAAGACACTTAAAGTCAAACACTTGCAGAATGAACAAGGAAAGACCCTATATATTGACAAAAGGGTCAAATATAAAAACATATGTACATTATTCTGAGGTCCAAAATATATGAATCAAACATTCACAGATTTAATGGGAGAAATAGGTGGTCCTATATTAATAGTAGGAGATTTTAATACATTGCTTTTAAAGTTCCAAGAAGGAAATAGAAGACTTGAATAATAATATGCATCAACTAGACCAATCTGACATATATAGATTTATATAACATATATAGAGTGTGTAAGACATTTTTAACACAAATCTGTTTGTAACAATAGAGTAAATATTCTTCTCAACTGCACAAAGATCATTGCTCAGGATAAACTATTTGTCATATCACAAAACAAGATTCAAAAATTTAAAAATGATTGAAATTGTATATTTTATCTGACCACAATGGAAAAAAAAACTAAAAATCAATGAATGGGATAACTGGAAAATTCACAAATATGTGGAAGTTAAACAATACATTCTTAAGGAACCAATGGGTCAAAGAAGAAATCACCAGGAAATCTGGAAATATCTTGACATGACTGAAAATGAAAATAAAAAGTAACCAGTCTACCTCCACCAAATGTCATCCTTCCCATGTGTTTACTGATGCTTGAAGTACCTTTAATGGGATACCAATTCTTTTGGTTCCAAAAGGAGAGAAATATTTAAAATGTAAACACTCATTTCCATAAAGTCACATTGAGTGAACTACTTTTGTTAAATCATTTTCTAAGACAGTTTTAAAAGAGAAAAGATGACATGTATCTGAGGAAATGCATAAAGGGTATCATTAGCAGGTAGAAAGAAAAACATGAAGAGGGGGATAAAAGCTGGAAGCTGCCAAAAGCAAACTATTTTCTACAAAAATATTTTCCCTATGGCTAGCCATTACTGAAATTTAATCATTGAATATATCTTACTTTTTGACAATACCTCAGAATATTACTATTTTCATTATAAACAACTTGGTAACTTGCAGTACTAAACCAGATTTAACTCAGTTGGTTACAACACAGAACTAATGGGTTCAAGACACTATGCTTGACCTTTTATTTGATGGCCATGGGTTACATCCTTCATGTGACAGGCCATTTTACAATACTTCTAATTGGATTTAAAGATGTGAGTACAGATGGGTTCATAATAATCATTCTTTGTTGAATAAAAATTTATATAGCATCTAATATAGGCTAAGTATTTTGCTGCTGTTGACTTTGGATAAATGTTTTGGAATTAGTACTTCAGGCAGAAATAAAAGACATGGCCTCCGCTTTTATGGAACTTATAACCTAGCAGAGTTTGCAGAAAAATAATGGGAAATTAATGTGCAGCACAAGACATTTTATACAAGATAAATGCACAATTTGCTCTTGAAGGGGAGAGGCAAGGAAGCCATTACAAAACCATGGTTTGGGGAAGACTTCCTGCAGAAGGAAACAAAGAAGAGCTTACTAAGATGCTGAAGTAATTACAGTGTAACATCCTTGTATTAGTTTGCTGTGGGCTGCTGTAACTAATTAGCACAAATGTAATAGCTTAAAATAACTCACATTTATTATCTTATAGTTCTGGAGATCAGTAGTCCATTGGTCCAAAATCAAGGTATCAGCAGACTGTGTTTCCTTTACAGGACTTGTTTTCTCACCTTTTCCATCTTGTAGAGGCTGCCTGCATTTCTTGGCTTATAATTCCATTCCTTCATCTTCAAAACCACTAAGGTTGCATCTTTCTCTTCATCCTGTCTCTCTAGTTCTGACTCTTCCCCATTTAGGGACCTGTGATTATATTGGGCCTGTATTACTCAAGACTCTCCCTGTTTAAAGGTCATTTGATTAGCAAAATTAATTCCATCTGCAACCTTACTTTCTCTGTGGCACGAGGTATAACACAGTCACAAGTTCCAGGGACTATTATGTGGACATATTTGGGCACCAAAATTCTGCCTACTATGATGTGCAAAGTAAATCTTACTGTATTATGAAATATTGGAACAACCCTGAAAAAGAAAATATTTAATTGTTACAATGAAATTAGCAATTTATTAATCTATTAATATTTTAGAATAAAATGGTCAGATTTTAAATTTTAAAATAATTTAAAAGTACCCAATTTTTAAACAAATATTACATAGAAGGACAAAGAAAAAAGGACAGGATGCAAATAAATATCATTCACATTGAAAGGGGGAATATTATTGGTGGAATAAACAGGATTTTATTATTTTTTCATTTTTATTATTACAGAAATAAACAGGATTATAGGAAGATATTAAGAGCCACTGTAAAGTAAAAAATTGGACAACTTAGATGAAATGGACAAATTCCCAGTGACACACAAATTGACTAAAATGACTCAAGAAGAAATAGATGATCTTAAAAGGCCAAGAATAAGTCAATATTATATGTTATCAGAAACTTCCCAATGCAGTAAAGTCTAGGACAATATGACTTCACTAATGAGTTAAGTAGAATTTCTCCAAAGAAGGTATACAAATAACCAATACAGCATGAAAAGATACTTAACATCATGGGTTATCAGAGAAATGCAAATCAGAACAATGAGATAACACTGCACATCCACTAGACTGTGATTAATAACAAAACAAAAAAGCAAATGTTGGTGAAGATACAGAAAAATAGGAATGCTAATATATTGCTAGTGGTATTGTAAAATGGCGAAGACACTGTGGAAACCAGTTTGGCAGTTCCACAGAAAATTGAAACTGTAATTACCATAAGACCCAGCTATCTCAATTCTCAGTATTCAAAAATACTGAAGCAGGGACTCAGATATTGTTTTTTGTTTTGTTTTGTTTTTGAGTGACATATATATTTATATTTATGTATTTTAAAAAGTGCTTAGATTACCTAAATATTACATAGAAACTACAAGGATTCCCATGTTCCCCACCTTCCACACCTCCCACAACATCCCACACAAATATCACCCACAAGTGTGGCCCATCACCCTCAATGGACCTACACATCCTGGGGCCTTGCCATCAACCATAGACCACAGTTCACATCATAGACCACACTCTCTCCCACACAGTTCTGAATGGTGTGTGCTGATTTAAAATGGCCTACATCTGTCACCACAACGGCACTCAGGAGAAACCCCAAGTCTGAAAAAGCCCCTGTATTTCAAGTGCACATCACCTTCCTGCCCCAAAAGTGTCCAGTGGCCACTGACTCCACCTCACTGTTATAATTTCTTCCATTGCAAGAATCACTATATGTGTACAACAGAATACCATCAAGTCCACTCTAGTCAATAGTTCTTTCCCCAATCCTGAGGGGACTGGGATGGTGAGGTCCACTCCACCTCCAAGTGAGAGAGGGCTTATATCCCATGGATATGGTGGGTGGGATGATCCTGCCTGCAGATGCAGGCCCTCTCCATTCCCTGGGATGACCATTGCCCATCGTTGTCTCCTCGCCAGGTGACTTGGATGAGTCCATTGAGCTGTACGGTAAGAGTTGCAGCTCCACCGAGATTCCATGCACTCCTGGCACATAGGTAGGCCAGAGGCTCCAGTCTCTGGAAGTATACCTAAAAACTCCAGCATCACATATAGCTTTGAATAGAAGGCAAGCTGTTTTTATTTAAACTGATGACGATATGATTTTGTACTTAGTATTGTTCCTGAAATAAGGTTTTTTGAATATTGTAATATCTTTTTGGATATTATCAGGCTTTATGGCCTGGTGACTATAAGCTTCAACCCCAAATAAATACCCTTTATAAAAACCAACCAATTTCTGGTATTTTGTATCAACACCCCCTTGGCTGACATTACATTAGGATAGCTACTGCAGTTTTTCTGGCATTGTTCTTTGCATGATATGTTTTACCATCATTTTACTTTCAATCTATTGTACTTTTGAATATAAACTATATCTTTGGAACACACTGTATAGTTGGATCTTTATAAATCTAATCTGATAATCTCTGCCTTTAGTTTGGATTGCTTAATCTATTCTCATTTAATCATATTTTCATGAAGTTTGATGTACAACTTCCATTTTACCACTTGTTTCCATATCTATCACTTTTGTTCATCTATTCTTCCTTTATACTTTATTTTATATTAAATGAATAGTTTACATGAATAATTTGTATATCTAATTACTTTTTTGAGTTTTTGTTTAGTGGTTCTCTTATGGTCTAATATGTACATATTAATTAAAAGAAATAATTTTCAGAATTATACTTGGCTAATTCCTATGATATACAGAAAATGTTACATATATATAACTCCATTCCTCTCCTAGTTTTGGTATTATTATTTACATATAACATGCATTAATGATACAAACTGAACAAAACATTGTTTCATGTATTATTTTATCAATTGTACTTACTTCTTTTGTCTATAGATCTTTGCTCCTATCCACATCTTTTTCACTTTTATTGACAAATATATTTAATGTAGGTCTTTGTGGTTTTGATTTGCATTTCCCCAAAAGCTTTAGTGATGTTGAACATCTTTTCTTGTGCTTTTTCACCATTTATGTGTTCTCTTTGGGAAAATGATCAAGTATTTTGCCCATTTTTCAGTTTGGTTGTTTGTCATTTTTATTGAGTTGTAGGATTGATTTATACATTCTTGATATTAAAACTTTATTTGATATGTGGTTTCCAAATATTTTCTCCCATTGGGTAGGTTGTTTTATCAATTATGTGACAAAGCCTTTGATGCACATAAGTTTTAATTTTGAGGATATCCCATTTATCTATTTTTTTCTCTCTCTCATTGCTTGGACTTTGGATCAAAAGTCTAAGAAACCATTACCTATGACAACACCTTGAAAATGCTTTCCTACATTTTCTTCTATGAGTTTTATAGTCCTGATTCTTATATTTAGCGCCTTGATCAAATTTGAATTATTTTTTTTTTTTTTTGCTATTTACCATTCAGCTACTTTTATAACCAAATAAATCTGTTATTTTATTGCAACATCATGGATGGAAGGGAGAAACGTTTTAAATGAGTGAATATATTTCTTTAATAATATATTTTTTTTATTTTTTAAAAGATACTTAGATTACATAAATGTTACACAAAAATTATAGGGATTCCCATATGCCCCACCTCCCAGACCTCCCACAACTTCACACATAAACATCCTTCATTAGTGTGGCACATCGCATGCAATGGATATACATATCCTGGGGCTTTGCCACTAAGCATGGACCATAGTTCACATTGTAGACCACACTCTCTCCCACACAGTTCTGCATGTTATATGCTGATATAAAATGAACTATATCTGTCATTGCAATGTCACTCAGGATAATTCCTAAGTCCCCTGTATTACAACTGCTTTTCCCTCTCCCTGCCCCCAAAGTATCCAATGGCCACTGGCTTTACATCAATGTTGTAACTTATTCCATTGCTTGAATCACAATATGTCTATAACAGAATACCAGTAAGTCCACTCTAGTCCATAGCTCTTCCCTCAATCCTGAGGAGGCTGGGATGGTGATGTCCACTCCATCTCCAAGTGAGAGGGGGTTTATATCCCATTCATAAGATGGATGAGATTATCCTGCCTGCAGCTGCAGACTTTCCATTCCCTGGGATCTCCCTGCCAGTTTTTCTGGGTGAGTCCATTGAGCTGTAGAGTAGGAGTTGCAGCTCCACCAAGATTCCAGGCCCAGGTGGCACATGGACAGCCAAAAGACTCCAGTCTCTGGAAGTACACCTCCAAACTCCAGCACCACATATGGGTTTGAATAGAGGGGACAGATGGACTATGTGCAGGGAAGACATAGTTGAGTCCAACTTTGTCACTCTCATGAGCACAGATTCCAAAGTAGGGCCCAGTGATAAGACACCCAATTCTGGAGCTATCTACCCTGATATAGGACTGGGTGTCTCTAGAGCCCTCAGGAGGCCCTCTATTTGGGGTGATATCCACATTGGAAGCCTATGTGGTCCAACTGAGATGTGGATAAGCATTACCTCTGGGATGACCTCCTGACTCACTTTGAAGTCTCTTAGCCATATAAACTCATTTGCCTTTATCATTTCCCCATTTTATTCAAGGTGTATTTCAAGTCATATTGCCAGTAGGTGAGTGGTAGTAATCCCTCATTGCCAGGGAAGCTCTTTCCTGGGAGTCATGTCCCACACTGGGATGAAGGTGATGCATTCATATTCTGAGTTTGGCTTAGAGAGAAGCCACGTTTCAGCAACAATGAGGTTCTCAGTAGGCAACTCATAGGCACCAAAATACAATAGGCTAAGTTTCAGTTTCAAGAGCAAGGACTCATAAGGCTAGTCAACAATAACAAGAGCCCATCAGTGGACAAGGTCACCAAACCCACTCAGTTGGGAGAGAATGGCCTCTTCAACAAGTGATGCCTGGAGAACTGGATGTCCATATCCAAAAGAATGAGAGAGGGACACCATCTCACACCTTATACAAAAATCAACTCAAGATGGATCAAAGATCTAAATATATAGCCAAGAACATAAAGACCTTGGAAGATAATGTAAGGAAGCACCTACAGGACCTTGTAATAGGAAATGGTTTCATGAACTTCACACCCAAATCAGGAGCAGCAAAAGAAAAAATAGACAAATGGGATCTCCTCAAAATTAAAAACTTTTGAACTTCAAAGGATGTTATTCAGAAATTAAAAAGGCAGCCTACCCAATGGGAGAAAATATTTGACAACCTTATATCTGATAGGAGTCTAATATCCTGCATATAAAAGAAATCCTATACCTCAAAAATAAAAAGACAAACCCATTTAAATAATGGGCAAGTGACCTGAAAAGACACTTCTCCAAGGTAGAAATACAAATAGCTAAAAAGCACCTGAAAAAAAAAAGCTAGACATCGCTAGCTATTAGGGAAATGCAAATCAAAACTACAATGAGATACCATCTTACACCCATTAGAATGGTGGCTATTAAAAAAACAGCAGACTATAAGTGTTGGAGAAGATGTGGAGGAATGGGAGCTCTCATCCACTGCTGGTGAGATTGTGGAATGCTCCAGCCACTGTGGACAGTTAGGTCATTCCTCAAAAACTAACTATAGATCTTCCATATGATCCAGTGATTCCAGTGCTGGATATATACCCAGAAGTCTTGAAAGCAAAGAAGTGAACTGATATATGCACACCAATGTTCATAGCAGCATTGTTCACTATTGCCAAAATTTGGAATCAACCTAGGTGCCCATAAACAGATGAATGGATAAACAAAATATGGTACATACATACAATGGAATATTACTCAGCTGTAAGAAGGAATAAAGTTCTAACATATGGGACAACATGGATGAATCTTGAAGACCTTATGTTGAGTGAAGCAAGCCAGGCATTGAAGGATGAACAGGACATGACCTCACTGATATGAATTAAGGAAATCGAGCAGTCTCTGAGAATTATTGTCTGAAAAGTAGGTTTACAAGAAAGAGAAAGAGAAAGAGAAGAGGAAGTAGTTAGCCATCACCCATATGGAACTAATCTATGATAAAGTGATAGAATATAGTTGTATATTGAAGGGATAGGACAGGAAGGTAATTCTATTATTGGGTTTGGTGATGCAGGGTTGACAGGTGGGTAGATTGGGAAGTGTGGGTTAGAATACCCAGGATACTGGAGTGAGAGATGGGTGAGGGACCAGGTGAACACGGGATTTTTAGGTATGAGGTTGAAAGTACAGAAGTGGGAATGCTCTTATGGCAATATGACAAGGCAATGTCACTGGTTTAGGGTGTTGATTGGGAAGGGCATTCGGGACAAGGCACATCTGGAGCAGATTTCTAGGGAGTGTGTGAGTGTTCATCCTGTCATAATGTGTTGTATCAGTGGGTGGTGACCCACACAATGAGAAGGAAAGAGATGGACTCCCATCTTTGGGAGACTGATCCACTCAGAAATAGAAAGGTGGGAGTCTCTTAAGAGCAAGGGTGGTACCTAATAGGGGAGGAGAAACTAGTGTGTCAATAACTCTTGTTGCATGTAACTATGAATCTTGTCATCCAATGAGTCAAGCCAATGGTCATTGTGGGCTCCAAGGGGGATGGGGAGGGATGAACAGAATAGACAAAACTGGGGGTATTTAGTGGACAGTGGAAATATTCTTCATTATCTTACAGTGATGGACACAGGACATGGTAAACATCATCAAAATTTATAAAAGTGTACAGTATAAAATATAAACCATACTGTAAACCATTAACAATGTTTAGTAGCTATGTTTCACTATCTGTACATCAGTTATAACAATGCTACCATCCACATACCAAAAGGTTTTAATATGGGGTGAGGAAAGGGGGAGGAGATTGGGTATATGAGAGTTTCTTGTATTCTGTGTGTGACTTTGTTGTGAACTAAAACTTCTTTGAAAATTAAATGAAAAATAGTGAGACACTGGGAGTGAGAGGTGGAAGGTGCCATGGTACAGGCTGGACAACCAACATTGCAGTGATAAAAGGCAAAGTGTCAAAAAATAAATTTAAAAAGTTTTCCCTCTTTTTGAATATCCCAATCCTTTAATTTATTTTATTTTTAGTTTTTTTTTAAGATTTCATGTATTTTATCTCTTACATTTTAACTTATTTTTATTTCATTTTCCTATTAATTTTATTTGACTACTGTATTGGCTTCATCATCAAAGAAGCTTTGGATCCCAGAAGGGTTACAACTGGGATGGGAGATGATCATTGGTGGGGGGTGTCAGGGATGGGGGTGCATGGAAGGAAGTTACCTGAACATACATAAAAGGTATATAAATTGTTCAAATGCTCACAGGGCATGATCACAGTGGGTGAAGAATCACTCAATAAATGAGAGAATACTGAATTCCCATACTGCAGAGCTCTGCCACATTCTCCAAGGGAGCAGCAACAACCCCCCAAGTGCAGGGGCTGTGTCTGAATTAATTTTTATATATGATATGAGATAGGGATAATCTTCCATTATTTTGCATATGGATATCCAGTTCTCCCAACACCATTTGTGGATGATACTGCTCTTTTCCAGTTGAGTGGACTTGGCAGCCTTTTCAAAAATTAATTTGCCTTAGCTGTGATGGTCTATTTCTGAACCCTCAATTTAATTTAAACAATGCAGTTTTTATATTTATTTATTTATTTATTTATTTTACTACTCTAGCTTTGTAATATGCTTTAAAGTCAAGAAGGGAGACCTCAAAGTTTGCTCTTCTTTTTCAAGAAATTTTGGGTTATTTGGAGACTCTTACCCTTCCAAATAAATTTGATAACTGGCATTTATGAATATTAGGCTGTTGCAATTTTGATTGGCATTGCATTGGATCTGTAAATGTATTGGGGTAGAATTGACATCTTAATGGTATTTAGTTTTCTAAACTATGAACATGGACTGTCCTTACATTTATTTAGGTCTTCTTTGATTTCTATAGTCTTTCACTCTATTGATATTTACTTAGGAAATAGACTTACTAAATACAAAGATAAGAGCTTTTTTAAAAAAGGGGTTTCAATATAGCTTTCCAAAATAGTTGTTTTCTCACAATGTCATAAGTATTGTGTGAATATTTTACATGACATTCTTACTAGCTTTTGATATTATTAAACACCAGTTTGACTCATTTGATAAATGAAAACTAATATTTTGATTTTTTAATTTTATATTTTCTTTAAAATTTATATCTCCTTTTGTGTGAATTATTTGTCTCCTTTGACCATTTAACTATTGGGGTTACTTTTCTTATACACTTGAATATAGATATTAACACTGTACCATTGAAACCTCCCGCAACCCATTGGTTTCTTTCTAACTCCTCCTTTTGAGTTCTTTTGCCAGAACCACCCAAAGCCTATTAGTAGAGCTTCTCTTTGACCTTGCTTTACAGGGTGAGGTAATATAAGATTGTGCAAAAACACAGCCTAGTGTCTGTAGAGGACCTCCTATTCTCCAGGAACTAAAATCCTCTCAATTGGAAGCAAAATTGATTGAAGCAAGAGAGGTGCCAGAACAAATTCAGTGTAAGAGGTCTTTCAACAAGGAAAATCCACTCAAAAGCTTTGCTTACAATATATGGGTAAATCTATGCCTAACTAATCAAAACAAGGTCATACCCAACCCCCTTCCCCATAAAATCTCCCTTGGCCTTCAGTTGTAGGAGACAGATTTGTATCTTTATTACTGTCTCCTTGCTGGTTGAACTTGAAACAAAGCTCTTTCTATTCTCAAAATCACAATGTCATATAATTGGCTATCATGTATGTCAGGTAGTGAGACCTTGTTTGATAACAATATTTGATGAGAATATTTGTTTCCTCTCAATTTTAGTTTTGTGTTGTACATATTTATGATTTGAATTTTTTTAACATAATTTTAATCTTCTCCTTTCCATGTAGGGTATATCCAGATAGGATTATTTTGCTGTTATAATTTTCTTCTTTTTCCTCATAAATAAATTCTTAGCTTTGGTATTTCTTTGAAATGTGGTGTAAGAAATATATTTGTTTAAAATAATTTTGTAGCAAACCACCATATCTGATTAAATGTCTATTATTTGGGTTTTGATATATCATTATAAATAAGGGAGAAATACAACAGAATTTAGTGAACACAAATCAAGAGGCTGAAAAACAGGTGGAATGATCTTTGTGAAGTCTCTTTGTTTCCACATAGTTTAGGATTGCCCTGATTCCTAACAGCAAACAAACTTGAAAGGGAAAACCTGTACTCCAAATACAGCAAAAATTATACAAATAAAGACAATGCTGAAGTTTCATTGTATCCTTGGTTTAGCTGATCTGCTTTATCTTTTCTTTCCATAAACTCTTTCTTAAACATATACACTCTTCAAATGTTGTATTAACAGATGGTTAATGCACTTACTGTAAACTAAGAATATTTATTTCTTAATGTAACACTTAAACCCATATATTATTGCATCAATTCCTGCAGACACTATTTTTATTTAATTCTTTTAACAGTAAAATATTAAAGTGTTGTTTGTGATCAGAAATGTGAGCATATTTATTAATAGTTCTAAACTGGTAAGGATAAAATCCAGAAATTCTAACAAAATGTTTTGCCTTACTTGGTTACTATATTTTAAACAATCATTTTTAAAATGATTTTTTAAGCCATTGTTTTAACTACATCAAACATTTATTATACAACTACTTTATACAAGATACTGTGTTAAATGCTGGGAATAAAAGTTTAATAAGAAAAATTTTTAAACTTAAGGCCTACTTGTAGACAGGCACATACATAGATAACTGCAATGCAATTTGATAAATCCTGAGTTTTAGACAACTTATATGCTTGTGTCAGGATTTTATGGGATGCCCACAGTTTACTCCTAGTAAGACTGTTATCCCTCCTTTTACACTGCCCACAGTCAGACTTAAAAGGACTCCAGAACCTCAAAGACTGCCTTCCAACAACCTCATCCACCCAGTCCCTCCACCTGCTTCACAACCACATACTTCTTAAGAACCCTATTACAAGAAGAAAACTATACTTAGAACTATTTTTTAAACTTTCCCTAAGAGGCCACTAGCGTTAATCTATCATGTCTCACACTCTTATTTTCTCAGCCACCACCAGAAATCCATGCTTCCCAGGTCATCATTTGGCTCCTCCCCATACATTTCTATTGATTCATTTATCTGATTCATTTTTCCATTCCTTCCAAAACTGCAATTCATTCCACAGGAAGGAACGTAGGGCTTGAATAGCAAAATTTCTTTTACCTTCAACCTCTTCTCTGAATGCCCTTCTAGCCCCAAGACCTGGAGCTGTCCCCTATATCCTGAAGACCTGCAGCTATTTCAAGTGAGGGCTGTTTTTGCTACTATATCACACATTTCCAAGGCCTAGAGGTAGGAATAGGTATCCTTCTTCTTTCTCACTATTGTTTCTCTTGTGGGAACCCCAGGGCCTTGATGCTTACAGAAGATTATTCTTATCTCCCATCCTGCCAGTCATTCAACTTCATGGATTGAATGTTTTAGCAACTGACCAACTGAATTTCCCATCATTGTTTTTGGAGACTATAACAACTATGTAGACCAAAGCTTCTCAAATTTGATTATACAGTTGAATCACCTGGGGATTTTTTTTAAAATTACTTGTGATCAGCACATCTTCAACCTCCAGAAATTTAATTAGTCAAGATAAGATTCAGACATTTGTTATTAAAAAACACAAAACTCCACAATTGATCTGACTGTGCAGGAAGGTTTCAGAATGCCTGACTTAGAATATCCACTACACAGCAAGACTCCTCATTTCCTTTACCTCCTCACTTGAACATCTCTCCCCTCACTTCCCCTAGTCATACCTTATATCTTGTCACCATTAGTAATCTCCAAATTCTTGCCTTTCATCATCTCACTTTCTTATATCCACCACATCTGTACCTGCTTCCTCACTCAAATATGCCACCATTCCAATTATCCATGGACCCACCAATGACTTTTTTCTCATCCAATTTCCCCTCTTTTCCTTACTTCTTTCCTTATCTAGCTTAGATTACATGTTTTGTTACCATAACACCCTTTCAAATGCCCTCAACTCTTTTGCATCAATATCCCTCCATTGTACTTGCCTGCCAAAACCAAAACCCCGGTTATATTTAACTCTGCCTAATCCAAATCTAAATTCAAGCTATTAAATTTGGGGAAAAGCACATTCACTTTTAATGAAAGTCTACAAATTTCAGGGAAGTCATCAGTACTGTGAAACAATTCTGGTACAGTTCTCAAGTCAGTTCTTTGTTCATTTTCCCAGATAAGTCTTTTAAATCTTTTCTCTTCTCAAACTTCCAATACTCCCTCCTAGATCTCACACTCAGATGATGACTGTGATTTATACTTCAATAAGACAAGCAGAAGGCAAGTGTCTCATTTTCCCTTTACCAAATCAACCAACTTACCTACTCTGTACCCACATGCTCTGTCTTCCTTTTGGTCATAAAAGATGTGTTGCTTTGACTCCTTCCTAAGGATAAACCATGCACTCTGGACCCCATCCAATTTTCCTGTGAAAGAGCTCTGCTCATGTAATTAAGAGCATAATTATGAATTCTGCTTTACTGCAATTACTACAAAAGGAATTTACCTTTCTATCTTGTACATTGTCTTTTCCCCTTTACCATACTTTTCCAGAGGCATACAAATATACCTCTCACTTCAATAAAGCAAAAATGAAAGTTTGCTAGACTTCTTAGAATACTCTAGATCCAGATACATTTCTGAATTCCTCTTAAGAGCAAGATTTCTTGAGTTTTCTGTACTTACAGTCCCACTTTGTCACTTCTCATTAACTCACTCCAATAGGGATTTTGTCCCCAACATTCCCTGAATCTGCACCTGTCAAAATCACCAGCAATCTCCATATTGCTAAAAGCAGGGGTTAATTCTCAGTCTTTATTTCATATGATCCCCCGGTAACATTTAGTACAATCATCCTACTTGCTGAAGCACTTTATTCTTAGCACTCCCCTGGTTTTCCTCCCATCTCTCCCACTTATGCCTCCTACCTTCCACAGAATGCCCTTACTTCTCTAGAAAGCTTCCTCTGTCCTCACCACTTAGGTGATCTCAACCAATCATGTGGCTTTAAATAGCATTTTCCTGTTGATAATAGCACACTATATTCTCTCCCCTAAGCACAAACTGTCTATTGAAAATTTTCCCCTTTTTATTAGAGAAATTGTGAGTTTACAAAACAATCATGTATAAAATAAAGGATTCCCATATATCACCCCACACCCAATCACTTGCAGTGGTGTGGATAATTTTTTTTACTGTTGATGATAATTTTTAAATATAATTGTATTGTTTTAACAGTACTTACTTTTGATACTGTTGATGAAATATTATTAAAATAGTTCAATCATCCATTATTTACATTAGGTGTATTTTCCCATATATCACTGAGGCAGTTTGATATTATTTATGAATTCCAAAAAAAGACTGATTATGTTTGGAAACTGGTTTGTTTCTATGGCCATGATACTCTTTGATTTTATTAGACTCAGGTGAGACATCTGATTAAATTAGGTTACAATTAGGGCTTTGATTCACCATGTCATTAGAATGTGACTCAGCATTGAGTCCGAGCCCCTTGGGTTGAAAAAACAGACTCTCACATTGAAGTAGACACAGAGAAGAAAAATACAGATTAGATACACAGAGGATACTGCTGTCCCAGGAAAAGAGATGAGCTTGATAGTTTAAAGCTGACCTTGTGAAGAGAACAGAGCACCTGAGTTCAGAAAGAAAGGAGCCCCAGAGGAAGAGAGATGAACCTTATGCCAGCCTACAGCTGAAATCAGAGGAAGCTGGGACCACAGAGCCTTAAGAGGAAATAGGAAGGCTGAAACCTCAAAGAAGTGGTCTACCAACTTGCATCAACATGTGGCACAGACTTTGGGTGAGAAAGTACCTCTTATAGTATCTTGAGTTGGAACCTTTAGGGCCTTGTACCTGTAAGCTTTTACTCCAAATAAATACCCTTTATAAAAGCCAAAAGACTTCTGGTAGTTTACATCAGCACCCCTTTGGCTGACTAATACAGGGAACTTGGATTAGTATCATACATTTGTTATAATTCATGAAAAGTATTCATAAACTTGTATTGACCATAGACCAATGTCTACAATAGGGTTCACTATGTTGTACAGTTCTATCTTTTATCTTTTAATTGTCAGTCTAGTAATATATACATCTTAAGTTTCCCCCTTTAACCACATTCACCTATATAGCTCAGTACTATTGATTATACTCGCAATAATGTGATACCATCACCACCCTCCATTTCTAAACATTTACCATAAGACTAAATAGAAATTCTGCCCAAATTAAGCACTAAGTGCCCATTCTCAAACCCCTAGTAACCTGTAGTCTAGATTCTAAATATATGCATTTGCTTACTACAATTAGTTCATAAGAGTGAAGTCATAGAATATTAGTTCTTTTGCATCTGATTTATTTCACTCAGCATAATGTCCTCAAGGTTCATCCATGTTGACACAAGCATTAGAATTTCATTTCTCTTTACACCTGAGTAATATTTCATCATATGTATATATCACAATTTGTCTATCCATTCATTTGTTGATGGACATGAGTTGCTCCATCATTTGGCAATTGTGAATAATGCTAAGAACATTGATGTGCAAATATCTGTTCACTCTGTTTTCAGCTACTGGGTGTATATACCTGTGATTGTTAGGCTAATGAATCGATTCAGCCAGGTAATTGTGTCCAGGTGTTTGGTCTAGCAAGCACTGGGATCACTATAATACATGAACATTTATGGACTTTGGTCACCAGTGAGTTTACTGGGTGATGGCTGATTACATCTGCATTGATCATGGAGATTGCCATCAGTAATGGGTGATGCTTTTATCCAATCAGTTGAACACCTCAATAGGGGAAGTGATTTCAACATTCAGAGAGAATTTCCCAGCTCATCTTTGGACAGCCAATGCCTCCTTGAAACTCATCAAGAGCCTTCATTAGACTTTCATTGGAGCTTCTGGTTTGCAGCCTGCCTGCACAACCTGGACTTGCGCATCCCCACAGTGAAGTGAAAGACTCTTATAAAATCTCATAATATTGACAGATATCTCCTGTTGATTCTGTTTCCTGAGATAACCCTGACTAATACAGCTTGGTACCAGTTCTTGAGGAACAGAGTCCTAAACATGGGATGCCTGAGGTGGTTTTGGGAGTTTTGTAATTGGCTCACTACTCTAATTGGACTCAAGGGTATTAATGACTCCCTTTTCAATAATGAAGAGGTTGGTAACTGTCCATGATGTGAGTTGGCCATAGAGATACACAAAATATCATCACTGGATTCCCCTACTTCTATGCTCATAAGAAGCAAAGATCTGGATGAGAGTGTTTTCAACAACTTAACAGAATATTTTGGAGTCAAAAGGTATAATGAGTTGGCGGGGCAAGATGGCGTTGGTGTAGGAGGGCGCACACTGCAAGCTCCCAGAGCAAGGCGGATTGGGGACGGGGTCCTGCCCGGGGGTCTGTGCTGTGCACACGTGGAGTGAGAAGCTTGGGACATCTATCTGCGCGGACCGGCGGCGTGGACCGAACGGTGGAGATTCGTGAGTTTTGAGGCTGCCG
>JAKSZT010053911.1:1850060-1896350 GCA_026826555.1 Tolypeutes matacus
CACCTAAAAATGTCTGAATGCTTACACAAATAAATTTTATAACACACTTAACTTTGCATATTCTCCTTGAAACGGAACTTTCAAGAGGACAGTGCACCTGCAGAGACGTGCTGTGTGTGGGAATGTGTGGTTGTGTGATGGGACAGTTCTGAAGGCTAAAGGAACAAGTGTGTGCTGCATCCAAAACACTGAATGTCCAAGTCAGTTCCCTATGCAACTTAAAAAAAAAAAAAAAAAAAAAAAAAAGGTCCTTGAAAAGATGTGGTGGAATATTGCTGATTTGTAAGATTGCTGTATCAAGGGACCTTGATCAAGGGTTGTTTAGTTTCTTTAAAGGAACCCATGTCCGTTAGGTTGTCAGCCAGGGGGTCTGTGTTTTTCTTGGCTTGCTGCAGAACCTTGTTTGCCAAGGATGGAAATAAGCCCTTGGATTTTGGGATGGGAAATAGACCTCTAGTAGCACTTCTTGACTGCCTGGTTTAAGTATGTGTGGCAGCTTTTTATATCTGTGGATGTTAACTATTGTCATCTTGTTGGGGTTTCAGTGTTGGCAGGGCGGGGGATGAAGGATTTTTAGAAACAAGGAAGTTACTGGGTAGACTTTGGGACGTAAGACAAGATACTTGCTGGCTTAGTGACCAATAAACAACAGGGAGAGGACAGAGCCTTGCACCAGAGGAGTCTGGCTGGGTGGCTGTTGCTTAAATGAGGTAACGGAGTCTAGTTTTTAAACTCTAAAATTAAATCCAGATTTTAAAATTAGAAATAGGTTTGGGTCCAACTGTTAGTTTCTGTAAGGAATACATTTTGATTAGAGTTAATAGGACTTAATTGCTAGTTCTTATTTTTTACAGTATTTTGCAGCATGAATGTTAAACAAAATTTGAGAATATTTAGTTTGTACAGAATCTCCTGTTTGGAAGAAATATTTGTTTCCTTCTATGAGGCATAAACCAAAGATTAGTTTTGTCCATTGCAGGAGAATTATTCATAGAAACAAATCGTTGTTCCCCAAAGTGTGCTGCTTTTCTGATTTTCAGAGAGTCAATTCAGACAGCAGCTCTTATGAGTTGGAGTTCTTCATATTTATAACTGGACAATGATGTCATGAATCTTGGCACTGAAGCCAATCTTAAGTACGAGTTACCATGGTTATGCTGTTAAGTTTGGTTCTACAGGAGTAGAATGTACATATTGGTCTGGTTAGTAGATACCCCGCAACCACCAGATTATTAGAATACGCAATTCCATCTCCTGCAAAAGGCAGCAAGTTATTATTTTTGCATCTTCTGTAGATTAAGCTACCTGGGGAAGATAATACTTGACTGGATTTTAAAAGAGGACCACCTCCCTTTACAGTCCATCTGGCTTGTTACTTTCTGTAGACACAAAATCAGCTGAAATGTTTTTAAGGGACTTTTGTTTAGCTAAGAAGCTAGTGTTATTTGTGTATCTTCATTAGAAGAGAGACCAGGTACCATAGTTAAAAAGGAACCTGCCTTAGACCATAAACACTCTCGTTGCTAATGATCCAGTCCTGGGAGCTCAGTATTTGAGATGGGTTTACTGACACTTGGAAGCATCTCAGTGCCAAACCCAAACTGCTAATGGTTTATTTGCCTAGAGACCACAGACTGCATTTATGCCGCTTGGTGCAGAAAAATGGTTCTAGACAACAGTGAGTGGCAGGACAGATACTGCCTTTTGGACTTGGTGGCTGTGCCCTCTTGAATTTGTCCTGCTTCCCCAGCGGGTTGCGTTAAATGTAGCAGGCCACCAGTGTGGTTTGTGATGCCTTGGCAGCCTAACAGAACTGTTCAAAATGTAATGAAGTGCCACATCCCCGCAGAATCCAATGATTTTGTAACCCATTCTCAAGTTGGTCTTGTGAAGTGTCTAGTTCAGTTCTTTATGTAGCATTTTGTACCTTTCTTTTGGTAAAGCATATGGTCAGTTTATAAGCATTTTTATATTTCCTTCCTTTAAAAAAATGGCTTCTGTATTTCTACAAAATATGGCAATAAATATGGAGCGTGCTGTGGGTGTGTTCTCAAGCACAGGTACTGTATGATTGATGCAAGGGTCAATAAAGTTCAACAGAAAATGAAAAAAAAAAAAAGATGGCCTAGGGGACTAGGCAAACATGGGATTTGTGGGTATGATGTTGAAAGTGCAGGAGTGGGAATGCTTTTATGGCAATATGACAAGGTAGTGTCACTGGTTTAGGGTGTAGGTTGGGGGGACATTCAAGACAGGGTGCATATGAAGTAAGCTTCTGGGGAGTGCATGAATGTTCATCCTGTCATAACGTGTTGTGTCAGGGAGTGGAGACCCACATGGTGGTGGGAAGGAGATGGACCCCCATCTTTGGGAGGACCAATTCACCCAGAAACAGACAGGTGGGTGTCTATTAGGAGCAAGAGTAGATCCTAATAGGGGAGGATAGTCAACATGTCAAGACCTCTTGTTGCATGTAGCTATGAATCTTGTCATACAATGAGTCAAGACAGGGAAGTGTCATGTGCCCCAGGAGGATGGGGATGAAGGAACAGAAAAGTTAATCAGGGGTATTTAGTGATCATGGGAAATGTTTTTCATTACCTTACAGTAATAGACACAGGAAATGGTAAATATCATCAAAAATGATTAAACTGTACCATCTAAATTGTAAATGATACTGTAAACCATTGACAATGTTTAATAGCTGTTTCACTATCTGTATAACAGTTATAAAAATGCTACCATTCAAACACAAAAAAAAAGGTTTTAATATGGGGTGAGGAAAGGGGAAGGAGGCTGGGCATATGAGAGTCTCTAGTATTCTGTGTGTGACTTTGCTGTGACCTAAAACTTCTTTGAAAATTAAATGAAAATTAGGGAGACACTGGGGAGTGAGAAGGGGAAGGTGCCATGGTACAGACTGGACACTTGATAATGCAGTGATAAAAGGAAAAAATAACAATAATAAATAATAAAAAAAAATTTAAACTTTTAGTTTTTTCCCATTTTATGAATCTCCCAATCCTTTAATTTAATTTTATTTTTAGGTTTTTTTTTCTGAGTTTCCATGTATTTTATCTCATACATTTAAGCTTATCATTATTATTTCATTTTCCTATTAATTGTATTTGGCTATTATATGGGCTTCATCTTCAAGGAAGTTTTGGATCACAGAAGGGTTACAATGGGGGCAGTAGAGGATCAATGGTGGGGGGTGTCTGGGATGGGGCTTTCATGGAAGGAAGTTCACCTGAATATACATGAAAAATATATAAGGATGTTCAAATGATCAAGGGATGGGTCATGGTCATGGTGGGTAAACAATCACACAATAAATGAGGGAATACTGAATTCCCAGCCTGGAGATCTCTGCTACATTCTCTAAGGGAGCAGCAACAGTCCCCCAAGTGCAGGGGCAGTGTCTGTCAAAGGAGGATGATCCACTGATGGGTTCTTGTTATTGATTACTAGCCTTATGAGTCTGTGTTCTTGTAATTGAAACTTAGCCTACTGTTATGGGGTTCCTAAGGGTTGCCACCTGAGAGCCTCCTTGTTGCCCAAATGTGGCCTCTCTCTAAGACAAACTCAGCATATGAATGCATTACTTTCCCACTAGCATGGGACATGACTCTCGGGGATGAGACTCCCTGGCAATGAGGGATTAATACCAAGTGCCAACTGGCAATATGACTGGAAAAGGACCTTGAATAAAAGGGGGAAAAGGTAAAGACATATGAGTTCATGTGGCTAAGAGACTTCAAAGAGAATTGGAAAGTTATCCCAGAGGTAACGCTTATGCATACTTCAGTAGTATCTCATAGAACACCAAAGTGTTTATCACCCCACACAGAGGGGCTCCTGATGGCTCTGGAGACACCCAGGTCCTATATAAGGGGGGGTAGCTCCAGAGATTGATGCCTTATCAGTGGGCTCTACTTTGGAATCTGTGCTCCTGAGAGTGACAGATTTGGACTCAAATAAGTCCTCCCTGCACATGGTCCATCAGTCCCTTCTATTCAAACCTACATGTGATGCTGGTGTTTGTAGGTGTACTTCCAGAGCCTGGGGCTTCTGGCCAGCCCATGTGCCAGTGCCAGCTGTTTCTGGAATCTTGGTGGAGTTGCAACTCCTACTGTACAGCTCAATGGACTCACCCAAGTCACCTGGTGAGGAGACGATGATGGACATGGAGAGAGCCTGCAGCTGCAGGCAGGATAATCCCATCCACCATATCCATGGGATATAAGCCCTCACTCACTTGGAGGTGAAGTAGACATCACCATCCCAGACTCCTCAGGATTGGGGGAAGAACTATGGACTAGAGTGGACTTACTGGTATTCTGTTGTAGACATATTGTGATTCAGGCAATGGAAGAAATTACAAGAGTGAGGTGGAGCCAGTGGTCACTGGATGCTTTTGGAGCAGGGAAGGGAAAAGCAGTTGTAATACAGGGCCTTTTTTGGGGACTTGGGAATTATCCTGACAGATAAAGGCCATTTTATATCAGCATATAACATGCAGAACTGTGTGGGAGAGAGTGTGATCTACAATGTGAGCTATGGTCCATGCTTAGTGGCAAAGTCCCAGGATGTGTATATCCATTGCATGTGATGTGCCACACTAATGAAAGATGTTTATGTGGGATGTTATGGGAGGTGTGGGAGGTGGGGAACATGGGAATCCTTGTAATTTGGGGGTAACATTTATGTAATCTAAGCATCTTTTAAAATATAAAAAAGAAAACCAATAATATTGTGCAGTGCAAAGTGTAAGATAAGCTGTAATGTAAACTCTAGACATGGTTAGTAGTAATGCTTCAATATGTGTTCATCAATTGTAACAAATATACCACATTAATGAAAGATGTTGCTAATGTGGGAGAGAGAGGGAGTGGGGTATATGGGAATTCCCTATAGTTTCTATGTAACTTTTATATAATCTAAAACTTCATTAAAAATAAAAGAAAAAAAATAAAAAAGAGAACATTAAAAAAAAAAAAAAAGATGGCCCAGCATGTCTGAGGTTGAGATGTCTGATTTGCCCTGGTATACAGTAGAAAAGTGAATTCAAAGGCTTAGAGAGATTGGAATTCTAGAATGGATTTACCATTTGAGACCTGCCTACCCACCCCAGGAATATCCAGAGGATACACCTTTAACAAGGACTGTGAGGAATAAATTTATAAGACTAACCCATCTTCTCTGAAGAGCTCTGTGGTTGCTTTTCTCTATAGTCCAGATATTTTTGTAGGGAGGGCTGTAATGGAATTAGAATCCTTAAACATTATGGGAATGATCAGTTCTTGGTCTGGTAAAAGTCAAGTATTCACAGTTAATCACCAAAGGAAAGGTGGGTGTGGCTACCACAATGAAAGGCAGATTCAAAGCAGCACTCAGAATAGTCTGAGTTGCAAGGAGTTATGGCATTGGATAATAGATCATGTGGTACCTAGAAGTGAAATACATGAGCAGTGTACTAAATTTCTTCTGGATATGTATAAACAGAAGAGCTCTATGGTGAGTGAACAAAACCATAATCCAAATTACAGATACAAAGAATCAAGGCCTCATAATCAATTCCCAAACTTGAGACAGTTTCAGACCCAGAGTCCCTTAAATGAGGAGAAGGCCAGGTCTCCTTGGGGAAAGATCCTGTTAAACTGCCAAAAATTTATACTGTTAATCTTTCTCCCACTTTTCCCCAAGGAGATCTACAGCCCTTTACCAGAGTAACTGTGCTTTGGGAAAAAGGAAATGATCAGACATTTCAGGGATTATTAGATACTGGCTCAGAAGTGACATTAATTCTAGGGGGCCCCAAACATCGCTGTGGTCAGAGTAGGTGTTTATGGAGTTCAGGTGATTGATGGAGTTTTAACTCATATCCATCTCACAGTGGGTCCAGTGGTCCCTGGACCCATTCTGTGGCTATTTACCCAGTTCCAGAATACATATTTGGAATAGACATACTCAGTAACTGGCAGAATCCCCACATTGGATACCTGACTTGTGAAGTGAGGGCTGTTATGGCTGGAAAGGCCAAATGGAAACCATTGGAATTGCCCATAACTAGCAAAATAGTAAATCAAAGGCAATATCGGATTCCTGGAGGGATGGCAGGGATTAGTGCCGCCATCAGGGATTTGAAGGATTCAGGGGTGGTGATTCCCATCACATCCCCATTCAACTCTCCTATTTGGCCTTGCAGAAAACAGATGGATCATGGAGGATGACAGTAGATTACCTTAAACTTAACCAGGTGGTGACTCCATTTGCAGCTGCTGTCCCAGACATGGTATAATTGCTTGAGCAAATCAACACTTCCCCCTGGTACCTGGTATGCAGCTGTTGATCTGGCAAATGCTTTTTTCTCAATTGGTATTATTTAGGATGAACATAAACAGCTTGCTTTCAGCTGACAAGGCCTGCAGTATACTTTCACTGTCCTGCCTCAGGGTTATATCAACTCTCCAGCCAATGTCATAATATTTTCTGCAGGGAACTTGATCATCTCTCTCTCCCATGAGACATCACACTGGCCCATTATATTGATGATATCATGTTGATAGGACCTACTGAGCAAGAAGTAGCAAAGACTCTAGACTTATTGGTAAGCCATTTGTGTGAGAGAGGATGGGAAATAAATCCAACAAAAATAGCATTCTTACACCTCAGTGAAATTTCTAGGTGTCCAGTGGTGTGGGGCATGTTGAGATATCCCTTCTAAAGTAAAGGGTAAGCTGATGCATCTGGCCCTTCCTATGACCAAAAAAGAGGAACAATGCTTAATTGGCTTCTTCAGATTTTGGAGACAACACTTTCCTCATTTGGGTTTGCTACTATGGCCCATTTACCAAGTGACCAGAAAAGCTGCTAGTTTTGATTTGGGACTGGAACAAGAGGAGCTTCTGTGATAGGTCCAGGCTGCTGTGCAAGCTGCACTTCCCCTTGGACCATATTAAAAAGCAGATCCAATGATGCAGGAAGTTTCAGTGGCAAATAGGGATGCTGTCTGGAGGCTTTGGCAGGCCCTTATAGGGGAATCACAATGCAGACCTTTAGGATTTTGGAGCAAATCCTTGCAATCCTCTGCAGATAACTACACCCCTTTTGAGAAATAACTTTTAGCTTTCTACTGGGTCTTAGTAGAGACTGAATGCTTAATCATGGGCCATCAGGTTACCATGAGACCTGAGTTGCCTATCATGAGCTGGGTATTGTCTGACCCAACAAACCATAAAGTTGGATGTGCACAGCAGCATTCCATAACAAAGTGGAAGTAGTATATATGAGATAGGGTTTGAGTGGGTCCTGAAGGCACAAGTAAGTTACATGAAGAAGTGCCCCAAATGCCCATGTTCACCACTCCTGCCATGTTACCCAGCCCAAAGTTTTGGCATCTTGGGAGTCCCTTATAACAGTTGACTGAGGATGAGAAAACTTGGGCCTGGTTTACAGGTGGTTCTGCACGATATGCAGGTACCACCCACAAATGGACAGCTGTGGCACTGCAGCCCTTTTCTGGGACATCCATGAAGGATAGCAGTGAGGGCAAATCCTCCCAGTGTGCAGAACTTCGAGCAGTGCACCTCATTGTTCATTTTGCTTGGAAGAAGAAATGACCAAAGGTGCATTTGTACACTGATTCATGGGCTGTTGCCAATGGTTTGGCTGGATGGTCAGGGTTTTTGAAGGAACATGATTGGAAAATTGGTGACAAGGAAGTCTGGGGAAGAGATATGTGGATAGACCTTTCTGAGTGGGTAAAAACATGAATATATTTGTGTCCCATGTGAATGTTTACCAGAGGGTGACTTTAGCAGAGGAAGATTTTAATAATCACGTGGATAAGAGGACTTGCTCTGTGGCTAATGCTCAGACTCTTTCCCTAGCCACTTCTGTCTCTGCTCAATGGGTTCATGAACAAAGTGACCATGGAGGTAGGAATGGAGGTTATGCATGGGTTCAGCAACATGGACTTCCCCTCGCCAAGGCTGACTTGGCTACAGCCACTACTGAATGCCCAATCTGCCAGCAGCAGAGACCCACATTCATCTCCCGGTATGGCACCATTTCTCGAGGTAACCAGTCTGCTACCTGACAGCATGTTGACTACATTGGCCCACTTCCACCATGGGAGGGGCAGTGATTTGTTTTAACTGGAATAGACACACACTCTGGAAATGGGTTTGCATTTCCTGCACACAATGCTTCTTACAAAACTACTATCTATGGACTTACCGAATGTCTTATGTACCATCATGGCATTCCACACAGCATTGCTTCTATTCAAGGAACCCATTTCACAGCAAATGATGTATGGGAATGGGCACATGCCCATGGAATTCACTGGTCTTATCATGTTCCCCATCATCCTGAAGCTGCTGGATTAATAGAATGGTGGAATGGCTTTTGAAGACTGAATTATGGTGCCAACTAGGTGGCAATACCTTGCAGGGATCAGGCAATGTTCTCCAGGAGGCTAGTTATGCTCTAAATCAGTGTCCACTCTATGTTGCTCTTTCTCCCATAACCAGGATTCATGGGTCCAGGAATCAAGGGGTGGAAATGGGATTGGCACCACTCACCATTACCCCTAGTGACCCACTAGGAAAATTTTTGCTTCCTGTCCCTGCAATCTTAAGCTCTGCTGGTCTACAGGTTTTAGTCCCAAAAGAAGGAGTGCTGCCACCAGGAAACACAGCAAGCCCATTGAACTGGAAATTAAGACTACCACCTGCCCACTTTTGCTCCTCTTACCTGTGAATCAACAGGCAAAGAAGGAAATTACTATACTGTCTGGGGAGATTGATTCTGACTATCAAGGGGAAATAAGATTACCTCTACATAATGGGGGTAAAGAAGTGTTTGCCTGGAATACAGGAGATCTTCTAGGGCAACTCCTACTACTTCCATCCCCTGTGATTAAACCAGTCCAAGCAGGACTAACAATTGCCCAGAATCTTCAGGAATGAAAGTTTGGGTCACCCTACCAGGCAAAATTCCACAGCCAACTGAAGTGCTTGCTGAGGGTAATGGGAATATGGAATGGATAGTGGAAGAAGGTAGTGATAAATATGAACTTTGGCCACATGTCCAGTTACAGAAATGAGGACTGTAATAGTCATGAACTCTTCTTCCTTGTTTCATTATGAGTATGATTGTATGTGCACACAAGATGAATTTCTTTGTTTTCTTCACCAACATTTCCCCCTATCATATGAAAAGTTGTATTAATTTCATGTCATAATAATTAAGGATGTCAAGTTTAGAGTGAATATTATCCAAGGACTTGCACCCTATTCTGTCAGCAATTAATGTGTTCCTGGTTGTACACAGGCAAGTTGAACATTGTTAGGTGGAAATATATATATATGCTTATCTGTTATTGTTTTTACTTAGAGATTAAGTATGGTTTAAGGTAATGTGTATGGTTGCCAAGTTGACAAGGGGTAGACTGTGATGTTAAGCTAATGTGGCAACGTGGCCAGGTAATTGTGTCCAGGTGTTTGGTCCAGCAAGCACTGGGCTCATTGTAATACAAGAACATTTATGGACTTTGGTCACCAGTGACTTTACTGGTTGGATGGCTGATTACATCTGCATCAATCAGGGAGATTGCCATGAGCAATGGGTGATCCTTTTACCCAATTAGTTGAACACATTAAAAGGAGAGGTCATTTCAACATTCAAAGAGAATTTCCCAGCTCATCTTTGGACAGCCAATTTCTCCCAGAAAATCATCAAGGACCTTGATAGGACTTTCATTGGAACCTCTGGTTTGCAGCCTGCCTGTGGAACCTGACTTGTGCATCCCCATGGTCATGTGAAAGATTCTTATAAAATTCATATTATTGACAGATATCTCCTGCTAATTATGTTTCCCAAGAGAACCCTGACTAATATAATACCTATTAGTGGGATTTATGGATCATATGGTAATTCTATACTTAGTTTCCTGAGGAACTGCCAAATTGTCTTCCACAGCATCTGCTTCATTGTACATTCCCATCAACAGTGAATGAGTTTTCCTATTTCTCCAAATCCTTTCTAATGCTTAAATTTTCTATTTAAAAAATAGTAGACATTTTAGTGGGTGTGAAATGGAGTCTTAATGTAGTTTTCATAGACACTTCCCTAATATTTAATGATATTGAGCATCTTTTATTGTGATTTTGGCCAATTTTCTATCATTTTTGGAGAAATGTCAATTCAAATATTTTGCCCATTTTAATTGGGCTTATTTGTTGTTTTTGTTGTTGTGTTGTAAGATTTCCTTAGAAATTCTGAATATTAAACATTTATCACATATGTGGTTTCCAACTATTTTCTCCCATTGTATAGCTTGTTTTTTCACTTTCATGATATAGTCCTTTGATTCCCAAAAGTGTTTAGATTTAGATCAGATGGCACCTATCAATTATTTCCATTTATTGCTTGTGTTTTGGGTGAAAAATCTAAGATACCATTGCCTGTAACAAAATACTTAAGATATTTCCCTATATTTTCCTGTATGAGTTTTATAATTCTGGTTTTTATATTATATCTGTGATTCATTTTGAGTTAATTTATCTATAAGGTGTTATATAGGGTTCTCCCTTCAATCTTTTGTGTATAGATATAAGTTCCCCAGCTCCAGTTTTGAAGAGAAATTATTTCCCAATTGGGTGGATTTGGAAGCCTTGACAAAAATCAACTGGTCATAGATGAGAGGATGAGAGTGTATATTTCTGAACTGTGAATTTAATTACATTGCTCTAAGCATCTATCTCTTTGCCAGTACCATGCTTTTGTAACTGCTGCTTTGTAATAAGTTTTAATGTAAGGATGCATGAGTCCTTCATCTTCTTTCTCCTTTTAAAAGAAGTCTTTTGTTTCTTTTTTACTATTTGTGGCCCATTATCCTCCCAAATAAGTTTGATAACTGGCTTTTCCATTTCTGCAAAAAGATTGTTGAAATTTTTGTTGGGACTGCACTCAATCTGGAAATACTTCGGGTTGAATTAATAGCTTAAGATTTAATGTCCCAGTCTATAAGCAAGGACTGCCACTGCATTTATTTAGGTGTACTTTGATCACTTTTAGAAAAGTTATGTACCTTTCTGTGGAGGTGATGTCATCAGCATGGTGATGTTAAACATCTCCTGGAACCATGTCCCCTCATAAACAACTAAGAAAAGGACAAATCCACTTGCTTGGAACTCAAGAGTATAAAGACTAGAGAAAAATGGTGATGTGATCTTCTATTTTGAAACCCCTATTAGCTCTCAAAGACACTATTTAAACAGTTAAGATGTAAATATTGTTGCCAAATAGATTATCATTATACCTAAATCATCAGCATAGTGTATAATGCAAAATCAAGAAAAAATTCTACTTACAATAGCACAAAATATTAAAATATTTAGGAGGAAATTTAACAAAGGAAATGGAAATCATATACACCAAAAACTACAAGACAGTGTTGAAAGCACATAAAGAATGTATAAATAATTGGAAAAAATATCTCATGTTCAGAAGACTTAAAAATGACAATACACCCCAAAATCTTTATTGACATAATTTTAGAAATTGACAGGCTACCTCTCCAAGTTATATGGAATTACAAAGGACCCAGAAGAGCCAAAACAATAATGAAAAAGGAGTAAAAGTAGAGGAACTCACACTTCCTGAATTCAAATACTAATATAATGCAAAGGTAATCAAGTCAACATAGTATTAGCACAAGTATAGACATTATATACATGGGATAGAAATAAAGTAATTCATATATAAACACCTGATTTTTGACAAGGGCAAGAAAATCATTCCATGGCATAAATAATAAACTTTGAAACAAATGGTGCTTGGATGATGGGACATCCACTTGCAAAACCAAAATCAATGTGTGCCCCTATCTCCCACAACATTAAAAAATGGACTGAAAATGAACCAACTATCTAAATGAATGGGCAAAAGTGATAAAAATTCTTGTAGTAAAATATATGGGTAACTTCATTATGTTAGATTTGACATAGGAATTTTAGATTTTACCCCAATAGCACCAACAGCAAACAAAAATATAGATAATTTGGTTTTCATAAAAATTAATAAACTTTTTTTTTAAAGATACCAACAAAGAAAATGTACCAATGACCCTCGGGATGTGAGAAGGTATTTACAGGTCATATATATAATAATGGACTTGTAACTAGTATATTTTATAAACACTTGTATCTAAATTGCACAAAACAAAACTACCCAAATTTTGAATGAGCATGATATCCATAGGGATGACATCAACAAGATGTTGGAATAAGATGTGCCAGTGACTGTCCTACATAGAAACAGTGAAAATTAAGAAATATCATCTTTCACAAAATACTGAAAGATGATTGAGGTTAGACAACAACTCAATGAGTGCCAAATCAGACAAATACACTTATAAATGATTAGAGAGTCTGGGGCCATATTTATTGGTCTGGTCCATCCCCCATAGTCAGCTCTACATGGTAATTTGTGTGACCCATGGAGGTACCTGAGTGGTGTGTCTCTGAGGCCTGATCTATGCACAGTAGTAGCTCAAATGTCCACATGCATTTCAATGTGGACCTTGGGCCTTAAATACTGTACCTAAATGAAAGGAAATATACACTAAAACCCTAGACAATAGGGGAAATCTTACTTTCAGACTTAGAACCTTCAATAAAATCTAAAGTTAAGATTTCAACATAAGGTCACAATACTTATACAGAAACAAAAAGAGACAACCCATACAAAGGATTAAAATAAAACAACAGAGAAAGCACAAACATTGGAAGACCTAATCAAAGACTTTAAGTCAGCTTTCTCTAGTAAGTTCAATGTAGTAAAGAAAGCATAAGCATAGAACAAAATGCATGAAAAAAGTTGATGCATGAATGAAAGGAAGAGTTGAAAATTATAAAAGAACCAAACTGAACTTTGGGGGAAGAAAAACAAAATAACAGTGATTAAAAATACATTATAGTAATTCAACAGCAGATTTAAATAGGGAGAAGAAAGGATCAGTAAATTAGAACACAGGATTATTGACATAAATTCAGTCTGATGAGCAGAAAGAAAAATAAGGAAAAAACCAAGCAGATCATAAGGAAACTTTGGAAACCATGAAATGTTACAAAATATGAATTATGGGAATTCCTGGACTATAAAAAGAAATGGGATTTGACAGAATTTTGAAGAAACAGTGGCCAAATATTTCCCATATTTGATGAATGACCTGAATATATACATCCAAGTAACTCGAGTTCCAAATAAATTATAAACAATAAACTCTATGAGAATGAGACCATGTCATTATCAAAATGTCAAATATCAAAGGCAAAGGGAGAATTCTTAATGCCTCAAGAGAGAAAACAATTGCCACGTCAGAGGGATCCTCAAAAAGATTAAGTACTGATTTAACAGCAGAAAACATAGAAGCAGAAATGCAAAGGCTTAACATATTTAAAGTACTGAATGAGGTACTTTCCAAGCCAAGAATTCTCTATCTGGTAAAAAAAAAAAAAAAATCCTTTACAAATAAGGTATAGTGTAAGACATTTGCAGATTTAAAAAAAAAAAAAATGAGAGTTCAACACCACTACACCTTCCTACAAGGAGGGTTAAGTGAAAATCTTGAGGTTTTGAGATAATGTGATTGAAGGGTGTTGGAGAAAAATGCCAATTACACACACAAAAAAAGGTTGCAATGAAGGAAAGAGGGGGAGAATTATAAGAAATATAAGAAAAAAGTATAAAATGATTGAAGTAACGCCTGCCTGATCAGTAATTACTTTGTATATAAATTGCTTAAACTTTCCAATTAAAAGTTGCAGATTAGGTGAGCAGATGTAGCTCAAATTGTTGAGAACCTGCTTCCCTTTTATGAGGTCTGGGGTTCAATCCCCAGTACTTCCTTAAAGCAAACAAACAAATGAAAAAACAAACTCTTTTTGGGGAGTGGATGTAACTCAGTGGTTGAGTGACTGTTTCCCATGTGCAGGTTCCTGAGTTCAATACACAGTACTTCATAAAAAAATGTTGCAGATCAGCAAAAGGATATAAAAAGCATTTTCCAGCTATATATCATTTACAAAAGACAAATCTAAATCAAAGAAAAAGTAGGTTGAAAGTGAAATGATGGAAAAAATATTTTATAAATATGCTAACCAAAAGAGAGTGAGGTCGCTATACTAATATTGGACAAAGGACTTTAAGTCAAAATCTGTTTCAAGAAACACAAGGACAGTATATATTTAAAAAGTGTCAAGATACCAAGAATTTATAACATTTAAAAACACATATGGAGACTTCTGGGAAAATGACGTTGATGTAGGTAGGCAGAGTCTGACTCTTTCACAAAAAAGAGTGGAGAATGCATAGACCTGTCAAAGGGAGCTGCTTTGGCTGTATATAGAAAGAGAAAGTCCTCTGCATCATCCAGAAGGGAACTGAACAGATAAAGAAGTCCAAGGAAAACTGTGAGTTGCTCATCCCTGTGGCTGGAAACAGCACATGTACCTTGTCCTCAGGGCAAGAGGTCTTGGTGCAATCCCTGGATAGCTGCTGCCAACAAAGTGAGAGGAAGTATTCCCCAGGAGGAAGAGGGAACTGTCTGAAAGGGAGAATGGTTTTCTTTATGGTGAGTTTGGCTTTGAATCTAAGAAAGGATCCTGTCCTGATGGGGAGAGGGAAGGGGTGATCTGTTCAGGCAGGCTATCACACCCAACCACCCAGGGAGAGAGAGGAACTAGATTACAGAGGGAGTGGGGAGAGACAGTCACATAATCAGCAGGGCTCAGGCAAACTGCTAGGAATCTAACCTGCCTGAGGGAAAGGGGGTAGATAAGCCTGATAAGTTTTTGAAGCCTAAACAACCTGTGGAGCCAGCTTAGCTCAGCAGAAGAATTCATGCCTTGCATATAAAAGTTTGTTGGCCTGATTCCCAAGTCTCCTTAGAGAAGTGACCCAAGAAGGATTCACCGAGTTATCAGATACTTAGCTGATACCTCATGTCCATGGAACATATAGATATTTTTATTTTGCTTTGTTTTAGGTTTTCTTGGAGCTATTATTTTTTATTTTATGAAGATTCCTTTTTTTCCCTTTATTTTACTCATTAAAACTTGTACATCACCTGAAGAGGGCAGGCTCAAGGGTGATTGATAGATGAACACCTGCAGCCTGAGAAGCTCCTTAGAGGCCTTAGAGGGAGGACTGCTTTCCTGGGAGGTTTTTTCTTTTTGTTGTTGTTTTGTTTCTTCTTTGTTGTGTTTCTCCTTTCTTTGTTTCCTTTTTCTTTTACCGATTTTTTCTATCTATTTTATTTCTTTTGTTTCCTCCATTTTCCTATCTTCTGTTTTCTTTTGTGGTGTTTTGTTTTGTTTTGTTTTTGTTTTTGGTCATTCCATTCTTTTTTGTTTGGCCCTCAGTTTTTTATTTTATTGTTTTTCTCTATCTCTCTTCTCTTTTTTTTTCTTTTTTCTTTCTTTATCCTTTTTTACTTTTCCACTATCCTCATTATTCTAGCCTTTTAATTCATTCTATATATATGTCTCTATTTTGTTTCTTGTTTTATTTTTTCCACTTTTTTACTCTTAATCCTTTAAATTTTTTATGATTTTATAATCATTTTAACTATTTTCCTAGGTCTTATATGGTTCCTCTTCTACCTTTATTTTTACTATTATTCTCTTTCTCTTCATATTTCTTTCCTTTTCTCTGGTCCTAATATTTATTTTCAAGGGAACCCAGACAACAGCAAAGAAATGGAATAAGAGGAACCGAGTGTCACAGATAAAGCTTACCACATACAAACACACACAAAAAAAACAGCAAAATAAAATACTAAAGTAGAAAGAGAAGCTAACCAACTGAAAAAGCCCATCAAGATAAACAGATGCCAAGATGCCAACAAAAGATTACAATACATACTAAGAAACAGGAAAACATGGGCCAGTCTAATGAATAAAGAAAAAACAGGAGGAGATAAAGAACATGGAACAACTGCCGCTTTGTTTCCGGGCCTGAGGGTGATCAGCCCTGCTGCAGCCCGGGGAGTGACACGAGCTAGTTGTGGACCGTCCGGCGTGCACTCCGGAACGGCGGGGGGGTGAAGAAGTTGTCAGGAGAGCGCAGGCCCGGCTCCCTGGTCTTCACGGGGGTTAAGGAGAAGTTGTCACAGGGTCGCCGTTTGGTGCCCTGTGGTCTCCCTGACAGTACTAAATGAAGAGACACCACTCACTTGCTTGCTGGAAGGTAAGACCTTTATTCAGGGAGAGCTGCGCAGTTTTATAGGCAGAGTTGGGCGGGGGTGAGCGTGTTGTCTTCTGATAGGGCTAAGCTGTTGCTGGGCGTGGGGGGAAGATTTGGGAGGGAGGGGGGAGGCTAGAGGAGAAGGCCAACATGTCCAAATAAGGCAATAACTGGGGCGAGAGCTCTGATTGGTGAGGAGGAACAAGGAAGTGGGAGAGAGGGAAGGGGGGAACGGGGGAGGGGGTTATGCCTCGCAGGCGAGGCTAAGGCAAGGCTTGCAGCTTGCAGATGTGGCAAGGCCTGTGGCTTGCAGATACTGCAAACAACTAATTAGAGATGTCCAAACAAATATAAATAAACTTTATGAAATGAAGGAAGAAATTAAGGATATTAAGAAGACCCTGGGCAATATAATGAAGAAATTGTAAACATACATAAAAATATAATGGATATGATGGTGATGAATGGCACAATACGGGAAATAAAAAATACACTGTAAGGGCATAACAGCAGATTTGAACAGGCAGAAGAAACAATCAGTGATGTGGAAGACAGTACATCTGAAATCAGACAGATAGTAGAACAGATAGATAAAAAGATAGGAAAAAACCAACATGTGCATTATAGGCATGCCAGAGGGAGAAAATAAGGGAAAGGGCTTAGAGTGAGTGTTGTGGAAATAATGGCTGAAAAATTCCCAACTCTTTTGAGGGACAAGGATGTACATGTTTAGGAAGTGTAGCACACCCCACGCATTATAACTCCTAAAAAGCAAACCCCAAGACATGCTTGTCAAATTATCCAATGTTCAAGACAAAGAGAATACTGAAAGGAACAAGAGTAAAGAGAACCATCACATACAAAGAAAGCTTGATAAGACTAAGTGCTGATTTTTCATCTGAAACCATGGAGGCAAGAAGGCAGTGCTATGACTGAGTTCAGGCACTAAAAGAAAAAAGCTCCAGCCAAGATTCTCTATTCAGCAAAGCTGGCAATCAAAAATGAGAGAGAGTTCAAAATATTCACAGATAAACAGAAATTAAGAGAGTTTGTCAACAAGAAACCTGCCCCAAGAAATACTAAAGTGTGTTTTGCAGGTTGAAAGGAAAAAACAAGAAAGATAGCATTGGAGTAGAGAATAACAATAACTGGAAAAAAAAGGAGAAGTAAAAACAACATGTGGTATAAATAAAACTAAAGAAAATATGGCTAATGTGATTCCTTGACAGTAATAATATTGAATATTAATGGATTAAACACTCCAATCAAGAGACACAGATTGGCAAAGTGGATAAGGAAATATGGCCCATCTATATGCTGTCTACAAGAATTTCAACTTAGACCCAGGGATTCAAGGAAGTTGAAAGTGAATGGTGGGAAAACAACTTTACATACAAACAATAACATAAAAGGGTGGGAGTAGCTATACTAATGTTGACAAATAAATTTTAAAGGCAAAACTATTGTGAGAGAAAAAGAATGCCAGTATATATTAATAAAAGGGGTAATCTATCAAGAATAAAGAACAATCATAAACATTTGTGCATCTAACCAGAGTGCCTCAAAATACATATATGCATATATATTTATATATCATTTTGCAAATGTTTGTATGTATTGTGAGAATTTTGATTTTTACCCACAATAAAAATAAAAATAAAAAAATACATGAGGCAAACATTGGAAAAACTAAATGGAGAAATATATGTCTCTACAATAATAATGGGGGACGTTAATAAATCATTTTCACCATTAGACAGAACATCTGAAAAAGAATCAATAAAGAAACAAAGACTTTGAATAATATATTAGAGGATCTGGACCTAATAGACATATACACAACATTACACCTAAATACAAGGGATATACATTATTCTCAAGTACACATGGATCATTCTCTAGGATAGAAAACATGCTAGGACACAGAACATTTCTCAATGAATTCAGAAAGATGGAAATTATACAAACTAATTTCCCTGACAGCAAAGAAATGAAGCTGGAAATCAGTAAAGGGCAGAGAAACAGATTAGGCACAAAGATATGGAAATTAAACAACACACTCTTAGACAAACAGTGGGTCAAGGAGGAAATTTCAAAAGGAATCAGTAACTACCTTGAAATGAATGAAAATGACAACACAATATATCAAAACTTATAGGATGCATCAAAAGCTGTACTGAGAAGGAAATTCATAGAAAAATTCATATATCAAAAAAGAAGAAAGAGATAAATTTAAGACCTAACAGCACACCTGGGGAAATTAGAAAAAGAATAACAAACTAACCCTAAAGAAAGTAAAAAGAAGTAAATAACAATGATTAGAGAAGAGCTAAATAAAATTTAAAAAAGAAAGCACTAGAAAAAAATTTTTTTAAAATACAAAACTGGTTCTTTGAGAGGATTAATAAAATTCACAAACCCTTAGCTAGACTAACAAAGAAAGAAGATGCAAATACATCCAATGAGAAATGAAGAATCAGATATCACCACTGACCCCAAAGAAATAAAGAGTATATCATAAGACAATAATTTGAAAAATTGTATGCCAACAAGTTGGATAATTTAGAGGAAATGGACAAATTTCTAGAAACACACAAGCAGTCTACGTTGATGAAAGAAGAAATTGGTAAACTCAAAAGTCCAATCACAAGTAAAGAGATTGACTTAGTCTTCAAAATCCTCCCAACTAAGAAGAGCCCAGGACTAGGTGGCTTCACAGGTGAATTCTACCAAATATTCTGTAAAGAACTAACACCAACCCTGATTAAAACCTTAAAAATTGCAGTGGAGGGAAAATTGCCTAACTCATTCTATGATGCTAACATCACCCTAATACCAAAGCCAAACAAAGATGCAGCAAGAAAGGAAAATTATAGCATAATCTCTTTAATGAGCCTAGATGTTAAAATCCTCAACAAAATTTTCTTGCCAAGTATATTCCACAGCACATCAAATGAATTATACACCACGACCAAGTGGGTTTCATCCCTGGTATGCAAAGATGGGTCAACATAAGGGAGTGTATGAGTGTTCATTCTGTCATAATGTGTTGTATCAGTGGGAGGAGATCCACATAATGCATGAGAAGGAGTTGGACCCCCATCTTTGGGAGGACTGATTTGTTCAGAAATGGACAAGCAGGAGTCTCTCAAGAGCAAAGACAGTCCCTAATAGGGGAGCACAAACCAGTGTGTCAAGAACTCCTGTTGCATGTAACTATGAATCTTGTCATCCAACCAGTCAAGCCAGGGGGTCACTGTGGGACCCAGGGGGATGGAGTGGGAGGAATAGAATAGATCAAACAGGGGGTATTTAGTGGTCAGTGGAAATATTCTTCATTACCATACAGTGATGGAAACAGGACATGGTAAATATCATCAAAATTTACAAAAGTATGGTCTAAAATGTAAACCATACTGTAAACCATTGACAATGTTTAGTAGCTATGTTTCACTATTTGTATATCAGTTATAACAAAGCTACCATCCACATATAAAAAGGTATTAATATGAGGGAGGGGAGGAAAGTGGGAGGATGTTGGATATGTAAAAGTCTCCTCTATTCAGTGTGTGAATTTGCTGTGACCTAAAACTTCTTTGAAAACAAAATGAAAAAAGGTGAGAAACTGGGGAATGAGAAGGGGAAGGTGCCACGGTACAGATTAGACACTAGATATTGCAGTAATTGAAAGACAAAAGGTCCAAAATTTTTTTTTATATTTTTCATTTTATTAATATACCAATCTTTTAATTTTATTTTATTGTTAGTTTTTTTAAAAAAAATTATGTATTTTATCTTACATTTGAACTTACCATTATTATTTTATTTTCCTATTAATTGTATTCAGCTATTGTAATGGCTACATCTTTGAAGAAGCTTTGGATCATAGAAGGGTTACAACTGGAGTCCAGGAGGATTGTTGGTGTGGGGTGTCAGGGATGGGGGATGCATGGAAGGAAATTCACATGAGCATAAATATAAGGTATATAAAAATGTTCAAATGTTCACTGGGCATTGTCACAATGGTTGGAGAATCACTCAATAAATGAGAGAACACTGAATTCCCACCCTGGAGAACTCTGCCACATACTCTAAGGGAGCAACAACAGTCTCCCAATGAAAGATAATGTTGATATACACTTGATATTGAAGACTAGCCTTATGAGTCTTTGCTCTTGAAATTGAAACTTAGCTATTGATACGGGGTGCCTAAGGGTTGCCTCCTGAGAGTCTCCTTGTTGCTCAAATGTGGCCTCCCTTTAAGCCAAACTCAGCATATGAATGCATTACCTTCATCCCAGCATAGGACATAACTCCCAGGGTTAAGCCTCCCTGGCACTGAGGGATTTCTACCAAGTGCCAACTGGCAATGTGATGGGAAAATTACCTTGAATAAAAGGGGGAAAAGGTAAAGACAAATGAGTTTATTTGGCTAAGAGACTTCAAAATGAGTCTGAAGGTCATCTCAGAGGTAACGCTTAGGCACATCTCAGTAGGATCTCATAGAATTCCAAAGAGGATATCACTCCAAATAGTGGGGCTCCTGAGTGCTCTGGAGACACCCAGGCCCTATTTCAGGGTGGACAGCTCTGGAGTTTGGTGCCTTGTTAGTGGGGCCTACTTTGGAATTTGTGCTCCTGAGGGTGACAGAGTTAGACTCAACTATATCTTACCTGCACATGGATCATCTGTCCCTTCTATTCAAATCTATACTTCGTGCCAGGGTTTGTAGGTGTACATCCAGAGACTTGAGTCTTTGGGCTGTCCATGTGCCAGCTGGGCCCAGAACCTCAGTGGAGCAGCAAATCCTACTCTACAGCTCATTGAACTCACCCAGGACAACTGGCAGGGAGATGATGTTGGACAATGGCCATCCCAGGGAATGGAGAGAGTCTACAGCTGCAGGCAGGATAATCCCATCCATCTTCCCCATGGGATATAAGCCCCTGCTCAATTGGAGGTGGAATGGACATCACCATCCCAGAATCCTCAGGATGGGGAGAAGAGCCATGGACTAGCCTGGACTTACTGGTATTCTACTATAAACATATTGTGATTTAAGCAATGGAAGAAATTACAACATTGATGTGGAGCCAGTGGCCACTGGAGGCTCTGAGGGCAGGGAGAGGGAAAAGCAGTTGTAACACAGGGGATTTTATGGGACTTGGGTATTGGCCTGAGTGACATTGCAACAACAAATATAGGCCATTTTATACCATCATATCACATGCAGAACTGTGTGGGAGAGAGTGTGTTCTACAATGTTAACTATGGTCCATGCTTAATGGCAAAGCCCCAGGATCTGTTTATCAATTGTAATTAATGTGCCACACTAATTAAGGTTGTTTATGTGGGAGGTTGTAGAGGGTGTGGGAGGTGGGGCATATGGGAATCCCAATATTTTTTGTGTAACATTTATGTAATCTAAGTATCTTTAAAAATTTTTTTTTAATTTAAAGAAATTAAAAAAAAATCAAACCATGTAATACACTAAATAAACAGATTAAAAGATAAAAATCACGTGATCATCTCTATAGATGCAAGAAAACCATTCAACAAAATACACCACCCTTTCCTGATAAAAACACTTCAAAAGATAGGAATAGAAAAAACCTTCTTCAACATGACAAAGGGTATATATGAAAAACACACAGATAACAAAATACTCAATTTTGAAATTCTAAAAGCTTTCCATCTAAGATTTGGAACAAGAAAAGGATGCCCACTGTCTCTGCTCTTATTTAACATTGTGTTAGAAGTAGTTGCTTGTGCACTTAGGCAAGAGAAAGACAAAAAAGACATCCAAATTGAAAAGGAAGAAGTAAAAAATTTACTATCTGCAGACCAGCCAAGCCTGGAATCTCAGTGGAGCTGCAAGTCCTACTCTACAGCTCAATGGACTCACCCAAGTCACCTGGTGAGGAGATGATGATGATGGACAGCAGCCATCCCAGGGAATGGAGAGAGCCTGCAGCTGAAGGCAAAATAATCCCATCCACCATATCCATGGGATATAAGCCCACTCTCACTTGGAGATAGAGTGGTATCACCATTCCAGTCCCCTCAGGATTGGGGGAAGAACTATGGACTAGAGTGGACTTAATGGTATTCTGTTGTAGACATATTGGGATTCAAGCAATGGAAGAAATTATAACAGTGAGGTGAAGCCTGTGGCCACTAGACGCTTTTGGGGCAGGGAGGGGAAGGGCAGTTCTAATACAGGGGATTTTACAGGACTTGGGGATTGTCCTGAGTGACGTTGTGGTGATGGATATAGACCATTTTACATCATAGTATACCATGTAGAACTGTGTGGGAGAGAGTGTGTTCTACAATGTGAACTGTGGTCTATGCTTAGTGGCAAAGCCCCAGGATGTGTATATCCATTGCATGTGATGTGCCACACTAATGAAAGATGTTTATGTGAGATGTTATGGGAGGTATGGGAGGTGGAGATCATGGGAATGCCTGTATTTTTTGTGTAACATTTATGTAATCTAAGCATCTTTAAAAATATATATGAAAAAAAAAACATTTATGTAAGTAAATGCACACATATGCATATATATCTATATATCATTTTACAAATATTGGTTTGTATTATGAAAATTTTGATTTTTACCCTCAATAAAAAAAAAAGATACAGGCTATAGTTAGTAGTAATATTTTGACATTGCTCTTTCATAGTTTGTAACAAATGTTTTACAACAATGCAAGCTCTTGATGGTGGGGTGATGTATGGAAGCCCTGTATGATGAAATTCATGTTTGCTTTGTAAGTTCACAACTTTTACTCTACACTTATTGTTAATGTATGTTCTATATAAATGATACACTTCAATACAATTTTATGTAAATTAAAAAAAAAAAAAAAGACTTGATCCTTTACTTAGAAAGCCCTAGAAATCTACAATGAAGTTTCTGGAGCTTATAAAATAGTTAAATAAAGTGGAAGGTTATAAGATCAATGTGTAAAATCTGTAGCATTTCTGTGTACAAGTAATGAGTAATCTGAAGAGGAAATTAAGAAAAAAAATCCCATTTACAATACCAACTAAAATAATCAGATACATAGGAATAAATTTAAGTAAAGATGTAAACAATTTGTATTTAGAAAACTACAGAAAACTCAAAGAAAATCAAAGAAGGTGTAAATAAATGGAAGAACATACCCTGTTTATGGATACAAAGGCTAAACATCATTGAGATGTCTATCCTCCCCAAATTGATTAACAGAATAATGCAATACCAATAAAAATTACAAAAGCATTTTTACTGAATTGGAAAAGCCAATTATGAAATTTATTTGGAAGGGAAAGGGGCCCTGAATAGTCAAAGACCCATGGAAAAAATTGAAATCAGAGGAATCACACTACCTGACTAAAACATACTACAAAGCTGTAGTGGTCAAAACTGCATGGTATTGGCACAAGGACAGACAAACTGACCAATGGAACCAAATTGAGACTTCTGATATAGATCCTTGCCTATACAGTCAACTGATATTCAAGAAGGCCACCAAGCCCATTCAACTGGGAGATGATGGTCTCTTCAACAAATGGTGCTTGGAGAACTGGATATCCATATCCTAAAGAATTAGAGAAAGAACAACACCATCTTACACCTTCTACAAAAATTTACTCAAGATTGAACAAATGTCTAAATATAACAGCCAAGACCATAAAGATTTTGGAAGATTTTGTAGGGAAGCATCTACAAGATCTTTTATTAGGAAATAGTTTCATGAGCTTTACACCCAAAGCATAAGCAATGAAAGATAAACTTGATAAATGGGACCTCTTCAAAATTAAAAGCTTTTGTACTTCAATGGAGTTTGTCAAGAAAGTGCAAAACCAGCCTACTCAAAGGGGAAAATATTTGGTAACCCTATGTATGATAGGGGTCTAATATCAAACATATATAAAGAAATCCTACACTTCAAAAATAAAAAGACAACACATTTTTTAAAAATGGGCAAGTTATTTGAATAGACAACTCTCCAAAAAAAGAGATACAAATGGCTAAAAAGCACATGAAAAGATGCTCAACATCATTAGCTATTAGGGAAATGTAAATCAAAATTACAATGAGATACCATCTTACACTCATTAGACTGGTGGCTATTAAAAAACACAGAGGACTACAAGTGTTGGAGAGGATGTGGAGGAATTGGAACACTTATCCAGTATTGGTGGGAATGCAGAATAGTGCAACTTTTGTGGAAGACAGTCTGGCAGTTCCTCAGGAAGCTATACAACTGCTATATTATCCAGCAATCCCACTGCTGGATATATACCCAGAACAAATGAAATCAGGCACAAGCAGATATATGCACAACAATGTTCATACTGACATTCACTATTTCCAAATGCTGGAAAGAACCTAAATGTCCATGAGCAGATTAATGGATAATCAATGTCTGGTAAATACATACAATGGAATATTACTCAGCTGTAAAGAAGTAATGCAGTATTAACACATGGAATAACATGGTTGAATCTTGAAGACCTTATGCTGAGTGAAGTAGCCAGGCACTGAAGGACAAACACTACATGACCTCACTGATAAGAATTAAGCAAATTGAGCAGATTCATAGAGCTAGAGTTTGGAAGATATGTTTACAGGAGACAGAAATGGAGTAGAGGTTTTTAAGCCAATGCCCATAAAGATAAAAATCTATGGTAAGATGGAAGGGTGTAGTTGTGAATTGGATGGGCATGACAGTCATGCAGTGATGCTACTGGGTCAGGTGGTGGTGGTCATTGAGGGGATAGGGTGAGGGGGTTGGTTGGACTGTCCAAGGAACTGGGGGAATTGTTGGGGGAGAGAGCAGGTGAACTCTGGGGACTTGCAGGTATGTGGTTGAAACTACAATGTTGGGAATGTTTTTTTTTAACAATGTGGCAGGGGATGGTTACTGGTGCAGTGTGTTGGGTGTGGGGGTCATGAGGGATAGGGTTCACCTGGGACAGGATTCTAGGGAATAGATGAGTGTCCATCCTGACATTGTGTGTTGTGTCAGTGGGGAGAGACCCACACAATGAACAGGAAGGTTTTGCACTCCTGTCCTGGAAAGTCCTGTTATGCTCTCAAATAGTGGGGTGGGAGTCTCTCAAGAGCATAGGAAGTGCCTAATAGTGGAGGGGTAGGAGTGCAGAATATGGAAATCCACTACATTTTTTGGTAATATTTATGTAATCTAAATATCTTTTTAAAGAAATAGAAAAGTATATATAAAAAAAATAAAGGATGATGTGGGAGAGGAACGGGGTACATGGGAATCCCTCATACTTTCAATGTAACAATTCTGAAGCCAGAGCCTCTTTAAAAATAAAGTTTATTATATTAAATACATAAAAAATATAAAAACACATATGCACCTGACAGATCCCAAAATATAAGAAACAAATATTTACAGAACTGAATGGATAAATAGGAATTCCTACAATACGAAATGGAGACTTTAATAAATGATATCTTGGCAGATATTAAGAAGTTGAACAATATTATAAATGGACTCAACATTACAGACTTATATAGAACACTCTACCTAATTATAGGAGACTTCACATTCATCTAAAGGGCCATTGGATTATTCTCCAGGATAGACCACCTGTTCACTCATAAAACATGTATCAATAAATTTAAGTACATTGAAATTTTAACAATCAATGTTTCCAATATGAATGTAATAAAGCCAGAAGTCAATATCAGAAGGAAAACTTCAAAATACACAAATACATGGAAATCAAACAATATACCCTTAAACAAACAATAGATCAATGAAGATATAATGAAAAACTAGGAAATATCTTGAGACAAAAGAAAGTTAAAAGACAATATATTAAAGCACATGGGATGAAGCAGAGGCAATGCTTAGAGATAAATTTAAAGTTATAGATACCAATAACAAAAAGTAAAATCACAAATCCTTGTAAAACGACACATCCAGATGAATTAGAAAAAGATCAAACTAAATGAAAAAATTAATAGAATGATTAGAGAGGAGATAAATTTTACATAGAAAGTTGAGAGAATCAAAGAAATTAAGAGATGGTTCTTTGAGGAAATCAATAAAATTAGCCAACATTTACTAGATTGGCAAGGGAAAAATAAGAGAGAAGACACAAATAACTATAAATCAAAATGAAATGGTATTATTAGCACTGATCCTGAAGGAATTAAAATGTTTGTAAGAGAATAGTATGCAGAATTGTACACCAACAAATGAGATAATCTAGAAGAAATAGACAAATCCATGGAAACACGCAATTTACTCAAACTGTATTAGTCAGCCAAAAGGGGTGTTGATACAAAGTACCAGAAATCTGTGGGCTTTTATAAAAGGTTTTATTTGGGGTAGAACCTTACAGTCACAAGGCCCTAAAGAGTCCATCTCAAGGTATCATAAGAGGTACTTTCTCACCATAAGCCTTTTGCCATTTGTTGACATAGGATGGTGGGGGACACCTGTGATTGTTCAGCCTTCCTTCTTCCTCTTGTATCTCTGTGGTCCCAGCTTCTTCTGATCTCAACTGCAGGCTCCTCTCTCTCCCTGGGGCTTGTTTCTTTCTGGGCTCAGATGCTCTGGTCTCTTCACAAGGTCAACTGTAAACTATCATGCTCATCTTTCTTCCCAGGGCCCCTGCCATGTATAATGAGCTGTGTCTCTTCCTCTGTGTTTTCCTTCTCTGTTTATCTACTTCTGTGTGAGACTCTGTTTTATCAGCCCACCAAGGGAGCTGGGAATCAACACTGATTTGCTTTCTAATGGTGCAGTTGAATCAAAGCCATACTCTTAACGTAATTCATCAGACATCTCAGCTGAATCTAATACAATCAATTGTTATCACACCCAGAGGAACAGAGCAGTTTACAAACATACCCTCTCTTTTTGGATTTCATAAACAATCTCAAATTGCCACACTGATACAAAAAGAAATGGAAGACCTGAGTAGTAAAAATCCTCACAACAAAGAAAAGACCAGGGCCAGATTGATTCACTTGTGAATTCTACCAAACATTCCCAGAAGTATTAAAACAAACCCTTATCAAACGTTCCCAAAAATTCATGGAGGAAGGAGCTCTTTCTATTTCATTGTATAAGGCCAACATTACCCTAATTCCAAAGCCAAATAAAAGCATTACAAGAAATCTAGAAATAATTTCCTACATTAATAGGGATGAAAAATTAGCAAAAGTACTAATAAATTGAACCCTATGGAATATTGAAAAGATTACATACTATGAACAAATGGGTTACCCAAGGAAGTGAAAGGGTGCATCAATAGAAGAAATCAATCTCTGTAATACAGCATATCAAAAGAACAAAGAAAAAAACTAAATTGATGTAGAAAAGACATTAGTCAAAATTCAACATTTTTTTCAGATAAGAACTAACAGGTGATAATTTCCTCAACCTGATATATGAAAATCCCATAGCTAACATTAAATTCATTTGTGAAGCCCTTTCTTATTATAAGGTCCTGTAGATGCTTCCCTACTTTAGCTTCCAAGGGCTTTATGATCTTGACTCTTATATTTAGTTCTTTGATCCATCTTGAGTTGATTTTTTTGTATAAGGTATGAGATAGTGTCCCTCTCTCATGCTTTTGGATATGGATGTCCAGTTCTCCAGGTACCATTTGTTGAAGAGGTCTTTCTCACCCAGTTGAGTGGTCTTGGTGGCCTTGTGGAAGACAGATGACTGTTTATGTGATGATCTATATCAGAACTCTCAACTCACTTCTATTGGTATGTCTATCCTTATGCCAGAACCATGCAGTTTGACCACTGTGGCTTTGTAGGATGTATTAAAGTCAGGTATTGTGATTCCTCCAATTTCATTTTTCTTTTTCAATATGTCTTTGGCTATTCAGAGCCTCTTGTCCTTCAAAATAAATTTCATAGTTAGTTTTTCGAGTTCAATTAAAAAATGCTGTGTTGATTTTTATTGGGATTGCATTAAATCAGTATATTAGTTCGGGTAAGATAGCCAATTTAATGATGTTTAGTCTTCCTATCCATGACAGAGAATATTCCTCCATTTAAGTCTTCTTTGATTTCCTTTCAGTGTTGTGAAGTTTTCTATGTATAAGTCATTTACATATTTAGTTAATTTATTCCTATTTGATTTTTTTAGTTACTATTGTAAATGGTATTTTTTTCTTCATTTCCTCCTCAGCTTGTTCATTTTTGGTGTACAGAAATGGTACTGATTTTTGCACATTGATCTTATAACCAGTGACTTTACTGAACTCATTTATAAGTCTAGAATATTTGTTATAGATTTCTCAGGGCTTTCTATGTATAGGACCATGTTGTCTACAAATAATGAAATTTTTGTTTCTCCCTTTCCAATTTGGATGACTTTTATATCTTTTTTTTCCCCCTCGGTGCTTGAGTAAGTACTTCTAACACAATGTTAAATAAGAACAGTGATTGTGGGCATCGTTTGTTGTTCCCAATCTTACAGGGAAAGCTTTTAGGATTTCACCATTCTATATGATGTTAGCTGTGGGTTTTTCATATATACCCTTTATCATGATCAGAAAGATTCCTTCTTTTCCTATCTTTTGAAGTGTTTTTTTTTTTATGAGTAAATGGTGCTGTACTTTGTTGAATGTTTTTTTCTGCATCTTTAAAGATGATTCTGTGATTTTTTTCTTTCCATCTGTTTATGTGGTGTATAAAATTGATTGATTTTCATATGTTGAACCATCCTTGCAACCCAGGATGAATCCCACTTGGTCATGGTGTATAATTCATTTGATGTATTGTTGAATACTGTGAGCAAATATTTTGTTGAGGATTTTAGCATCTAGGTTCAAAAGGGAGATTGGTCTGTAATTTTCCTTTCTTGTGGTATCTTTGTTTGGCTTTGGTATTAGGGTAATGTTGGCATCATAGAATGAGTTAGGCAACGTTCCTTCTACTTCTAATTTTTGGAAGAGTTTAAGCAGGATTGTTGTTAGTTCTTTCCACAATGTTTGGTAGAATTCACCTGGGAAGGTGTCTGGTCCTGGGCTCTTCATAATTGGGAGTTTTTTGATGACTGATTCTATCTCCTTACTTGTGATTATTCTGTTGAGTTCAATTTCTTCTTTTGTCACTGTAGGTTGCTTGTGTGTTTCTAGAAATTTGTCCATTTCCTCTAAATTATCTTTCTTGTTGACAAATAATTTTTCAAATTATCCTCTTATGATACTCTTTATTTCTGTGTGGTCAGTGTTGATATCCCCTTCCTCATTTCTTATATTGTGTACTTGCATCTTCTCTCTGCTTTTCTTTGTTAGTCTAGGAAAGGATATGTCAATTTTATTGATCTTTTCAAAGAACCAGCTTTTGGTTTTGTTTATTTTTTCTAGTGCTTTCTTATTTTCTATTGCATTTTGCTCTTCTCTAATCTTTGTTATTTCCTTCTTTCTACTTCCTTTTGGGTTGGTTTGTTCTTTTTCTAGATGTGCAGTTAATTATTTGATTTTAGCTCTTTCTTCTTTTTTGATATATTCATTTATGGCTATGAATTTCCTTCTCTGTACAGCTTTTGCTGTATCCCATAGGTTTTGATATGTTGTGTTGTCATTTTCATTCATTTCAAGGTAGTTACTGATTTCTTTTGAAATTTCCTCTTTGACCCACTGTTTGTCTAAGAGTGTGTTGTTTAACTTCCATATCTTTGTGCCTAATCTGATTCTCTGGCCTTTACTGATTTCTGTTTCCATTCTATTGTGGACAGAAAAATTGCTTTGTATAATTTCAATCTTTCTGATTTCATTGAGAATTTTTCTGTGGCCTAATATGTGGTCAATCTTGGAGAATGACCCTTGGGCACTTGAGAAAAATGTATATTCCACTGTGGTGAAGTGTAATGTTCTCTATATGTCTGTTAGGTCGACATCCTCTAATGTATTATTCAAAGTCTTTGTTCCTTTACTGTCTCTATTGAAATGTTCTGTCTAATGGTGATAAAGGTATATTAAAGTCCCCACTTTGATTGTAGAAGCACCTATTTCCTCACTTAATTTTTCCAGTTTTTGCCTCATGTATTTTGAGGCATCCTCATTAGATGCATAATGTTTATGATTGTTATTTTTTCTTGAAATATTACCTCTTTTACTAACATATAGTGTCCACCTTTGTCTCTTACAATAGTTTTGTATTTGAAGTCTATTTTGTCCAATATTAATATAATTACTCCTGCCCTTTTTTGGTTATTATTTGCTTGTAAAATTGTTTTTCAACCATTCACTTTAATCCTTCTTGACACACTGGGTCTTAGGTGGGTTTCTTGTAGACAGCATATACATGGGTCATATTTCCCTATCCATTCTGCCAATCTGTATCTCTTGACTGGAGAGTAAATCCATTAACATTCAGTGTTATTACTCTTGAGGAATTACTTACATTAGCCATATTTTCTTTGGGTTTATGTATGTCATATGTTATTTTAATTTCTCTTTTTGTCTTTTTAGTTGTTCTTGCATTCTTTCCTTTTTCCCTTTCAACATACAGAAGGAAAGGTAGGTTTCTTATTGGCATACTCTCTTAATTTCTGTTTATCAGTGAATATTTTGAACTCTCCATCATTTTTGAATGCCAGCTTTGCTGGATAGAGAATTCATGGCTGGAAGTTTTCTTTCTTTTAGTACCTTAACTATGTCATATCACTGCCTTCTTGCCTCCATGGTTTCAGATGAGAATTCAGCACTAAATCTTATTGAGCTTCCCCTGTATGTGATGGTTCTCTTTTCTCTTACTGCCTTCAGAATTTTCTCTTTGTCATGAACATTGGTTGGTTTGACAAGTATATGTCTTGGAGTAGGCCTGTTGGGATTTATACTGTTTGAGGTGCACTATTCTTCCTGGATATGTACATCCATCTCTTTTTATAGGGTTGGGAAATATTCTGCCATTATTTCCTCCAACACTCCTTCTGTCCCCTTTCCCTTCTCTTCTCCCTTTGCAATGCATATAATGCACATGTTTGTGTGTTTAGTGTTGTCATTTAAATCCCTAAGTCCCTGCTGGTTTTTTTTTTCCATCTTTTTATCTATCTGTTCTATCTGTTTGATTTCATATTTACTGTCTTCCATATCACTAATTCTTTCCTCTCCCTGTTCAAATCTGCTTTTATGTGCTTCCAATGTATTTTTGATTACTTGGATTGTGCCATTCATCATCATCATCTCTGTTATCTTTTTATGTTTGTTTACAATTTCTTCAGTATGTTCTCCCAGTGTCTTCTTAATATCATTAATCTCTTCCCCCACTTCATCAAGTTGGTCCATGATATTTGTTTAGATGGCTTTGATTAGCTGTTCAATGTTTTGGATGTCTTCCTGGTTTTTAGTTTGTTCATTGGACTGGGCCATGTCTTCCTGTTTCTTGGCATGGTTTGTAATTATTTTTGCTGTCTGGTCATCTTTTCATCTTGATGGATTTATTTAGTTGATTAGCTTCTTTCTCTACTCTGGGGATTTAATTAGTTGCTTTTTTTGGGTGTGTTTAAATTTTCTCTTTGAGATTTTGTTCCTCTTACTCTATCTCCTTGCTGTTGTCTATGTTCCCTTAAAGGAATAAGATAAGGGCCTAAGTAAGCAAAAGACATAAGAATAGAAAAAGGATAATAGTAATAATAATAGTAAAACTTAGAAGGAAAACCATATAATACCTAGGAAAATGAATATTTAACTCATGTAAGCAATGTAGAGTAATAGGAATTTAAAAGTTGAGTACCAACAAAAAATGGGAAACCAAATAGAGAAAAATACAGAGAATAAATTAAAAGACCAGAATTCTGAGGAGAGAGGGATGGAGAAAAGAAAAGACAAATAGAAAAAATAATAATAAAAGAAAGAAAACTGAATAGATGAGATAGAAATAAAAACCACAAAACTTGAGGACTAAACAAAGGGAGGTGGAATGTAAGAACACAGAAAGTGGAAGATAGAAAGATGAAAGAAGGAAAAGAGATAGCATTGGTAGACAAAATCAGTATACACAGAAAAGGGGAAATCAAGGAGGAGGAATCACAGCAAACAAGAAACAAGCCAGCAGCACCAAATTTTTAAAAAGGGGGGATGTGGAAGAAAGAGGAAAGAAAAACAAGAGAAAACAAACAAACAAATAAACAAACAAGCAGTCAAACAAAAACTAAGGAAAAACAATCTTCCCTCTTGAACCCCTGAGGAGCTTCTCAAGCTGCCAGTGTTCAGCAGTCAATTACCTGCAGCCTGACCTCTGCAGGCTTTAGTGAGTAAACTAAGTTAATTAAAAAAAATAAATAAAGTTTTTTTTAGGAAGAATAAGAGACCTAAGAGAAGCTAATACAAAAATAATGTCTCTGTTTTCCCTGTCCTAAATTATCAGCTGGATGTTTGATACCCCAGTGGATCACTATTCTAATAGGAGCTGGGAATTGAACTAGGGACCTCATATATTCAAGGCAGAAACTCCTTCACTGAGCTAACTTTTTTTGTGTCAGTTAGGCTCTTCAGAAAGCTATCCAGTCACTTTCCCTCAAGCAGGTTTGGCTCTTTGCAGTTGTACAGATTCCTGCTGCTTAACAGTCGGTCCCTTCCCCCTTTCTATTTTTATAGCTTTCTCTCCCAGGGAAGCAGGTTGCAATAACCTGTGTAAGTGGATACCCCTCACCTCTCTTGGTCAGGTTGAGTTCCCTTTTGAGTTTAAATAGGACACTAGTGTGTGAACTCAACACAGAAAAATGACTCTCAGCCCTCTTCCAGAACTCCCCCCCATGGGATCCTAAATAAGCCTTAGGAAGCTTATTAAGTGCTTCCTTCTGCCCACTTCCCATAAGGAAGTTGAAATTTTGATAGTTTTCAGCATGAGACTAATAAATTGTCTGACTCTGTCCTCTCCTAGGTCAAGTTTCTCTATCCAGAGTGTTTAGGTAAATAAGGTTGCCTCACAAATTTACCTCTCCCCTCTTTCTGGTGCCACCTTGAGCCAGCTGGTATGCTCCTCAAAGGTCAAAGGGAGTCCAGGCACCCAAACCCATAGAAAGGAAACCCCTCTCCACCCTTCATCAGAGCCCTCCCATTCCCAGAGAACTCTCTCTCCTGCTGGGTGGCTGTTGGCAGGAGTCTGGACTCACAGGAGCTTTTTACCTTGAGGGTGGGACTTAGCTATATACAGTTTCCAGCCACAGGGACAAGAAACTCATGGCTTTACCTTGAGCAATTTATCTCTTCATCCAGGTCCCTCCAGATCAATGTCCTGTGCCCCCCAATCTGTGAGTTCCCAAAACAGCTCACTCAGACAGGATCTCACCCCCACTCAGCCATTTTTTGTGAGAGAGATGGTAAGTGCTCACTTAAACCATTGCTATCTTGCCACTTCATGATCTTCACACCCAGAGCACAAGCAGCAAAGGAAAAAAAGATAAATGGGGCCTCCTCAAAATTAAAACCTTTTGCACTCCCCTTCTGGGGAGGTCTGATATATTCTCAGAGGGAAGGGTGTCTCTTGGCAGCCTACTCAATAGGAGAAAACATTTGGTAACCATATATCTTATGAGCCTAATAGCCAGCATATATAAAGAAATCCTATATCACAAAAATAAAAACACAAACAACCCATTTTTAAAAAATGAGCAAGTAATTTGAACAGACACTTCTACAAAGAAGAAATACAAATGGCTAAAAAGCACACAAAAATATGCTCAACATCACTAGTTATTAGGGAAATGCAAATCAAAACTATGATGAGATACCATCTTATGCCCATTAGACTGGAAACTTTTAATAAAACAGAGGACTACAAGTTTTGGAGAGGAAGTGGAGGAATGAGAACCCTCATCCACTGGTAGTGGGAATATAGAATGGTCCAGCTATTGTAGAGGATAGTTTGGCAGTTCCTCAAAAAACTAACTATAGCTCTGCCATATGATTCTGCAATTCCATTCCTGGTTATATACCCAGAAGAATTGAAAGCAAGGACATGAACAGATATGTGCATAGTGGCACTATTCACTACTGCCAAAAGGTGGAATCAACCCAAATGTCCACCAACAGATGAATGGATAATCCAAATGTGGTATATACATATGATGGAATATTACACAGCTGTAAGAAGGAATACAGTAATAACACATGGGATAACATGGATGAATCTTGAGGACTTTAGGTTGATTGATGCAAGCCAAACATTGAAGAACAAATATTACATGACCTTTTTGATATGATTTAAGCAAATTGAGCAGACTCAAAGAGCTAGAGTCTGGAAGATAGGTTTACAGGAAGTAGAAAAGGAGAAGAAATTTGTGCAGCAAAGGGACATGACAGGGGTGTAGTGATACTATTGTGTTGGGTGGTGCAAACATGGCAGGGGTTAAGTTGGGGAGGATGTTTTGATGGTCCATGGAATTGGGGAGAGGGTTTGGGGAAGGGAGCAGTTAAACACTGGGGATTGGCAGGTATGTGGTTAAAATTACAATGTTGAGAAAGCTCTTTGGCAATATGACAAGGAAGGGTCCCTGGATTAGGGTTTTGCATGGAGGGACATTTGGGACAGGGCACACCTGGAGAAGTCTTCTAGATAATGTACGAGTGATCATTTTGTCATAGTGTGTTGTATTAGTGGGTGGAGATGCACATAATGAGTGGGAAGGAGTTGGACCCCCATCCTGGGGAGGTCTGATATATTCTCAGAGGTGAGGGTGTCTCTTGAGAGCATAGGCCATTCCTATAAGGGAGGAAAGACTAATGTGTCTAACGTTCATTGCTGTTGCAAGTATCTATGAATCTTGTCCTTCAAGAAGTGAAGCCTGGTGGTCACCATGGGCCCCGAGGTGAGGGGGAGTGAGGAAGAGAAAAGATGGAAAAGGGAGTATTTAGGGGGCAGTAGAAGTGTTCTGCATGATCTTGAAATGATGGATGCAGGCCATGTTAAATTTCATAAAAAATTTATAAAAGTATAAGGTTTAAAATGTAAACTATAATGTAAACCATGGACCATGGTTAGTAACTCTGTTTCAATATTTGTAAATTAGTTGTAACAAATGTATTATCTTTATTAAAGATTATTAACAGAGGAAGGGACAAAGGGTGGTGGATATTGGGTATAAGGGAGACTCCTATATTCTGTATGTGACTTTACTGTGACCTAAAACTTCTCTGAAGACAAAATGAGAAATAGTAAGACACTGGGGAAGAAATAGAAGAAAATGTTGCTGTACATACAGGAAAACACATATTACAGGGATGTAAGGCAAAACATCAGATATAGTTTTGTAATTTTTAATTTTACTTTTAAAAAATATTTTTCATCATTTTTTCAGTATCCCAATTTCTTTTTTTACTTTACTGTAGATTTTGTTTTTCTAAATTATTATGTATTTTATTTCTTATATTTATACACATCATTATTTAATGTTCCTATTAATTGTATTTGGCAGTGTTCTTGGCTTCATTTTTTAAGAGGTTTTGGATCACATAAGGATTACAACTGTGGCAGGTGAGGATCATTGGTGTGGGGTGTCAGTGATGGGGGATAAATGAGAGGACATTCACCTGGGCATAAATATAAGGTATATCAATGCATTAAAATGTTAATGGGGGATTGCCACAGTGGGTAGAGATTCACACAACAACAGAAAGAATATTGAATTCCCCTTCTGGGGAGCTCTGCCACATTCTCTAACGGAAGAGCAAACATCCCCCAAGTACAGCGGCAAAGACTAGTGAAAGAAGATGGTCCATTGATGGGTCCTTGATATTGATGACTAGCCTTATGAGCCATTGCCCTTGAAATTGCAACTTTGCCTAGTGTTGCAGGGTGATTAAGAGTTACCTTCTGAGAGCTTCCATTTTGCTCAAATGTGGCCTCTCTCTAAGCCAAAGTCAGCATATAAATGCATTACCTAACCCCCAGCATGAGACATAACTTCTAGGGATGAACCTCCCTAGCACCAAGGGATTACTACCAAGCACTGGCTGGTGATACAACTGGAAATAAACCATGAATAATAGGGGAAAAGGTAAAGACAAATGAGTTTATATGGCTAAGAGACTTCAAACTGAGTTGGGAGGTCATCAGAGAGATAACACTTATGCAGGTCTCAGCCAGATCTCATAGGCTGCCAAAGTAGTTACTACCCCAAATAGTAGGGATCCTGAGGGCCCTGGAGACACCAAGGTCCTACAGTCATGGCAGATAGCTATGGAGTTTATTGTCTTGCTAGTGGGCCCTTCTTTGGAGTTTTTCTTCCTAAGTGTGACAGATCTGGACTCAGATATGATTTCTCTACACATGCCTCTTCTGTCCCTTTTATTTGAACTTATAGTTAGCACTGGAGTTGGTAGGTTTACACCCAAGAGACTTGAATCTCTTGACTGTCCATATGCCAGCTTGGCCCTTATCCTCAGCAGATTTGCAACACCTACTCTCCAGGACATTTGTGTCACCCAGGACAACTAACAAGGAGGTGAGGATGGACAATCTCCACACCAAGAATCCAAGGGAGTCTACCACTGTAAGCAAGAGAATCCCATCCATCAGCCATATGGGATTGAAGCCCCCTCTCAATTAGAGGTGGAATGGGCATCACCATACCAGAATCCTCAGGTTTGGGGAATAAAATATGAACTAGAGTGGACTTACTGGTATTCTACTATAGACTTATTATGATTCTAGCAATGGAATTAATTATATCATGGATATGGAAATAGTGGTCACTGGAAGTGCTGAAGTCAGGGATGGGGGAAAAGAGGTGTAATATATGGACATTTTCAGGGCTTGGAATTGTCCTGAATGACATTTCAATGACAGATACAGGCCATTACATATCCTACCATATCCTATAGAACAGAGTTGGAAAGAGTGTAAACTACAATGTAAATTATAATCCATGCTTAGTGGTAATTCTCCAAAATGTGTTTCTCAATTGCAATGAGTGTACCACACTAATAAAAGACGTAGTTAATTTTGGGAAAATTGGGAGGTGTGGAGAGTGGGGCATATGGGAATTCCTTATATTTTTTTATGTAGCATTTTACATAATCTAAGTATATTTTATAAATAAATAGAAAGTATATTTTAAAATTTCACTTGTGAAAAACTGAAAGCTTTCCCCTGAGGTCAGGAAGAAGGTAATCATGGCCATCATCACTGCTATAAAACATTGTACTGGAATTCTTTTGCAGATCAATTAGATCAATTAGGCAAGAAAAAGAAATGAAAGTCATCCAAATGGAAAGGAAGAAATTGATTTCTACTTTCAGATAATTTGATCCTTATATAAAAAATCCAAGGAACCAACTGTAAGCAAGAAACTCCCATCTATCTGCCCCATGGGATGTAAGCCCCCACTCAGTTAGAGGTGGAGTGGACATCACCATCACAGAATCCTCAGCATTGGGTAATGGATGATGTACTAGTGTAGACTTACAGTTGTTCTACTTTAGACTTATGATTCTAGCAGTGGAAGCACTTTTATCATGAATTTGGAGGTCATGGCCACTGGAGGTTCTGAGGGGAAGGAGAGGGAATATAGGTATAATTTAGGGGCATTTTTGGGACTTGAGTATTATCCTGAAAGACATTTAAATTACAGACACAGGCCATTGTATATCTTGTAATAACTTGCAAAATTGAGCAGGAGAGAGTGTAAACTACAATATAAATTATAATAATCACTTATTGGCAATGTTCCAAGATGTGTTCATCAATTGTGGCAAATGTACCACACTAATGAAGGATGTTGTTGATGTGGGAAAATATGGGAGGGCTAGGGATAAGGTTATATGGAGATTCCATATATTTTTGTGTAACATTTATGTAATCTAAGCTTATTTTAAAAATAAGAAGTAAAAAGTAAAAAATAAAATAAAGTACATTAACTAAGATATTTAACAAAAAAGTTTCTAAAGAATAAATTTTCTATGAATAAATTTAACAAAGGAAGTGAAAATTTTGCACAATGAAACCACAAAATAAAGCTGAAAATATTAAAGAAGAACAAAGTATATATACCTTGTTCATAGGTAGGAAGGTTTACTATTACTATTAGGATGTCCATACTACCCAAAGGGATTTACAGATCAAAAAATTTCTATTATTATCCCAGCAAACATTTTTGCACAAATGCTAAATCCAGTCTGGATATTCATATGGAATTGCAAGGTGCCCAAAATAGCCAAATCAATATTTTTAAAAGAACAAATTTGGAGGTCTCACATTTCCTTATATCAAACTTATGTCAATTCCACAATAATCAAAATAGGATGACAATGATATCAAGAAAAATGTATAGGTCAATGGAACAAAATTGAGAGTTCAGAAATATATCCATACATTTATGTTGTACTGACTTTTGTCAAGGTTTCCGACTATATTAACTGAGGAAAGAATGTCTCTTCAAAAAATGGTTCATGGAAACTGGAATTCCACTTGGAAAAGGATGAAATTGGATCTCTACTTCACACCATATACAAAAATTAACTTTAAATTGATCAAGACCTAAGTCTAATATCAAAAGCCATGGAACTATCTGGAGAAAACATAGGGGAAACTTTCATAACTTTAGATTTGGTAACGGTTTCTTAGATATGACAACAAAAATGTGATTGACAACAGAAAAAAATAGATAAAATTGACCTCAAAAAATTTAAAATTTTATATGTCACAGGACACTCTCAACACAGTGAAAGGCAAACTACAGAATGAGAATAATTGCTAACCTATATCTGATAAAGGATTAAGAACCAGAATATTTACAGAACCATAAGGAAAGACAAATAACCCAATTTAAAAATTAGGCACAAATCTCAAATATACATTTATTCAAAGAGGGTATTCAAATGATCAATGAGCACATGAAAAGATTGTCAGTATCATTTGTCATCAGGGAAATGATATCTAAACCAAAAGGAAATACCACTTCACACTCACTAGAATGGATATTATTATTTTTAAATGGAAATAATATGTATGGGCAAAAATGCAGAGAAATTGCAACCCTTATACATTGTGGTCATTGTAAAATGATGAAACTACTGTAGAAATTCAGTCAGTGGTACCTCAGAAAGTTGAACTTAAGGTTATCATATGACCTGGCTATCATACTCTTAGTATAGACCCAAAAGTCTTGTAAATAGAAACTTGAACAGATATTTGTACACAAATGTTTATAGCAGTGTTATTCACAATGGCCAAAATGTGGATGTAGCCAAAGTATCAATCTATAAATGAATAGATAATGATGTGATATATGCATACAATAGAATTTAGCTATAAAAAGAATGAAATTTTGGATATATGCTAAAACATGGATAAATCTTGGAGACATCATTTTGAGTAATATACTCCAGATACAAAAATACAAATATCATATGTTCTCTCTTATATGAAATACATGGACTATTATAGAGACAAATACTAGATTAAAGTTTAACAGTGGTGGGGGGTGAAAGCAAGGGAATGGGGAATTATTGCTTAATGGTTTCAGTTTCTTTCTGAGAATAAAAATGGTTTGAAATTAGATACTGGTGATGGTGGCACAATATTGTAAATGTAATCAATACCACTAAATTGCACACTTGAAAGTAGTTAAAATGGGAAATTTTTCATTTTATATAAATTACTACAATAAAAAGTATAACAAAACTATCAAAGGATCTGAGAAGATATTTTTCTAAGGAAGATATACAAATGAACAATACACACATGAAAAGTTGATTGGCATCCTTATTCATCAGGGAATTGCAAACAAAAACCACAATGAAATAGGACATCATGAACACTGGGATGTCTGAAATAAAAAAGTTAATCAGTATCATGTGTTGTTATGGATGTGGACAAATGAAATCACTCAAATATTTCAGTATGGAATGTAAAATGGTGAAACTGCTTTGGAAAGCCATCTATATGTTCCTCAAGTTATAAAGCATAGAGTCATATGGTCACCTTACAATTCCACTCCTTGACATATACACAAGAGAAATTTAAACACATGTCCCTAAAAATATCTTGCAAATATTTGTATAAACATATTTTATAATTCTCCTGTTATTAAATGTCATAAAAACAGAAATGCCAACCATCTGTTGAATGGATATACAAAATGTGATATAACCATATAGGAATAAAGGTCAGGCATAAAAATGAATAATTGCTGACACTTTTACAATATGGGAGAGCATTGAAATCTTTATGCTAAGGGAAAGAAGCCAGTCAGAAAGGTGAGAATAGGAAAATATAAAGAGATAGAAGGTGGATTATTGGTTGTTTAGAACTGAGGGAGAATACAGTATGAAGAGGTAGAGCATAAAATTTCATTTTTCAATTAATAAGCTTTTTAAAAACATTTTTATGTTTAGAGAAAAATTTAGCAGAATTTGTAGAGAATTCCTACATACTTCTTCTCCTCCTACATATTTTCCCTATTATTAACATCTTGCATTAGTATGGTTAATTTGTCTAGTTTATAGGCCAATATTGATATTTTACTCTTAACTAAAATCCATAGACTACATGATGTTTCTGTCTGTGTTGCCCATATCTATGGGTTTTGGCAAATACATAATATCATGTATCTACCACTAAATTATCTTATAAAATATATTCACTGTTTAATCTGTGCTGCATCTATATGTCTATATCCACCGCAACCCACTGGCAACCACCAATATTCAGTGGTATTTATAGTTTAGGCTTTTCCTAAATGTCATATAGTTGGAATTACATAGCATGTGGATTTTCATAATTATTTGTCTCAACAATATGTAGTATGATTTTTCCATCATTTTTTTGGTTTGATATTTCCTTTATTTTTATTGCTGAATAATGCTCCTACTCCATTGTATGGAAGTACCAGAATATGTTTATCCATTAATCTATTCTAAGATACCTTGGTTGCTTCCAATTTTTGACAATCATTAGCAATGCTTCTATAAACATTCACTTTCAGACTTCTTTGTGGAAATAAATTTTCAAGTAATTTGGAAAACCTTAAGAGTACGATTGCTTGTTTAGTATGTTAAGGAACTGCCAGGTTCTTCCAAATTGTTCTCCCACCAGCAATAAATGAGAGCTCCTGATTATCCACATTTTCCCATCAGTTGTCTTTGTTAGTGTAGGGATTTTAGTGTTATGAGGTGAAGTAAAAGCTCCAAAATAGTAAGTGGTGATGGTTGTACATATCTGACAATATATCAAAAATTATTGAATTGCTCACTTTAACAGTATGGATTTATTCTTTGTGAATTATATCTCAATGATGTTCTTTAATACAACAATACACTTGTATGACAAAGTTATGTAAAGTAAAATTTTTATAAAAGGAAATTAACAAGTGTTGGGGATGATGTGGAGAAATTGGAAACCTAATTTTATTCTGATAGGAATGTAAAATAGTGAAGCTACTATGGATAGAATTTTGTTGTTTGCTTAAACTTAATTTTGGAATCACCAAGTGCTCAAGAAATCCCACTCACATATACATAGCCCAAACTTTTAAAAACAGATATCAAAGACATACTTTTACAGGAATGTTTATAACATCACTATTCACAATAGAAGTTGTAAACAACCCCAATGTCCATCAATAGATGAATGGATAAATGAAATGTGGCATAACCACAATGGGAAATATTATTCTGCAATAAAAAACTAATGATGTAATGAACTGTTAAAACATGGATGAATTTAAAATATAAGTGAAATAGCCCTGAATGGAAAAGATCATATATTGCATGATTCCATTTCTATGAAATATTCGAAAGACGTAAATCCATAGATGCAGAAAGCATTATAGTGATTGACAGGGGTGGGGAGAAGGAGGTTTGTGGAATGGGTGATTAACTGGTACAAGGCTACCTTTGGCATAATCAAAATATTTTGGAACCAGAAAGAGGTGATGGATGTATAACAATAAGAATGTACTAATGCCACTGAATTCTGCACTGTAAAATTAATAACTATATATTATGTGAATTTTACCACAAAATTTAAAAAAATCTATTCTTGTAAGTAAGAATTGAGTTAAAATATATTTATACATGATCAAAATAAGTTGTTTTGTAAATCGATGATGTTGTTTAATGGGAAATTTTGTTGTCTAAAGGAATTTATTTTAACAAATTTAAGCATTTTTTGTAAGCACTGTTGTGAACAGCAGGTATTTTGAAGTAGCAGTCTAAAGAAGATCACTTTGAAGATATTCATATTTTATAGAATCATGTGTTATATGACTACCTCATTTCTTTATTGTTTGTTTTTTTTTCCTTTTTTTTTGTTGTGGGTAAAAATCAAAATTTTCACAATAAATACCAATATTTGTAAAATGATATATAAATATATATGCATATATGTGCATTTGCTTACAAAAATGATATATATATATTTTATATTTTATATATATATTTTAAAAGGTGCTTATTTACCTAAATATTACACAGAAATTACAGGGATTCCCATGTTCCCGACCTCCCAGACCTCCCATAACATCCCACACAAACATCCCCCACAAGTGTGGTCCATCACCCTCAATGGACCTACACATCCTGGTACCTTGCCATCAACCATAGACCACAGTTCACATCATAGACCACACTCTCTCCCACACAGTTCTGAATGGTGTTGCTGATTTAAAATGGCCAACATCCTTCACCACAACAGCACTCAGGACAACCCTCAAGTCCCAAAAAAGCCCCTGTATTTCAACTGCACTTCCCCTCCTGCCCCAAAAGTGTCCAGTGGCCACTGACTCCACCTCACTGTTATAATTTCTTCCATTGCTAGAATCACCATATGTGTACAACAGAATACCATTAAGTCCACTCTAGTCCATAGTACTTCCCCCAATCCTGAGGGGACTGGGATGGTGATGTCCAATCCACCTCCAAGTGAGAGAGGGCTTATATCCCATGGATATGGTGGGTGGGATGATCCTGCCTGCAGCTGCAGGCCCTCTCCATTCCCTGGGATGGCCGTTACTCATAGTCGTCTCCTCACCAGGTGACTTGGATGAGTCCATTGAGCTGTAGGGTAGGAGTTGCAGCTCCACCGAGATTCCACACACACCTGGCACATAGGTAGGCCAGAGGCTCCAGTCTATGTAAGTACACCTAAAAATTCCAGCATCACATATACGTTTGAACAGAAGGGACTGATGAACCACGTGCAGGGAGGACTTATTTGAGTCCAAATCTGTCACTTTCAGGAGCACAGATTCCAATATAGAGCCCACTGATAAGGCGTCAGTCTCTGAGGCTATCCCACCATATATAGGACCTGTGTGTCTCCAGAGCCCTCACGAGCCCCTCTGTGTGGGGTGATATGCACTTTGGTGTTCTATGAGATCCTACTGAGGTGTGCATAAGCGTTACCTCTGGGATGATCTCCCTACTCTCTTTGAAGTCTCTGAGCCACTTGAACGCATTTGTCTTTACCTTTTTCCCCTTTTATTCAAGGTCTTTTTCCAGTCGTATTGCCAGTTGGCACTTGGTATTAATCCCTTGTTGCCAGGGAGGCTTATACCTGGGAGTCATGTCCCGTGTTGGGGGAAAGTAATGTATTCATATTCTGAGTTTGGCTTAGAGAGAGGCCACATTTGAGCAACAAAGAGGCTCTCAGGTGGCACCCTTAGGCACCCCATAACAGTAGGCTAAGTGTCAGTTACAAGACCAAAGACTCATAAGGTTAGTCATCAATACAAGAACACATCAGTGGGCCATCCTCTTTTAAGAGACACTGTCCCTGCACTCAGAGGACTGTAGCTGCTCCCTTGAAGAATGTGGCAGAGCTCTCCAGGCTTGGAATTCAGATTCCCTCATTTATTGAGAGATTGTTCACCCACCGTGACTATGCCCCATCCTTTGATGATTTGAACAATTTTGTATATCTTTCATGTATATTCGGATGAACTTACTCCCATGAATCCCCCCTCCCAGACAACCCCCAGCAATAATCCTCTGCAGGACCCATTGTAACCCTTCTGTGATTGAAAACTTCCCTGAACATGTAGTCCATATAATAATCAAATACACTTAATAGGAAAAAGAAACAACAATGATAAGCTTAAATGCAAGAGATAAACACAAGGAAACTCAGGAAAAACAAACAAACAAGCAATCAAACAGAAAACAAAATAAAACAAAATATAATTAGTGGATTGGAACGTTTTAAAAAATGGAAAAAAAACAAAAGATATTCCTTTTTTTTTTTTAATTTTTCTTTTTTCCTTTTATCACTGTATTATCAGATGTCCAGTGTACCATGACACTTTCCCTTCTCATTCCCCAGTGTCTCCCAAATTTTCATTTAATTTTCACAGAAGTTTTAGGTCACAGCAAAGTCACACATGGAATACAAGAGACTCCCAGATACCAAACCACCACCCCCTTCCCCACCCCATATTAAAACCCTTTTTTTTTTTGGATGTTAGCACTGTTATATCTGTTATACAGATAGCAAAATATAGCAACTAAACATTGTCAATGGTTTACAGTATAGTTTACAATTTAGATGATACAGTTTAATAAGTTTTGATGATATTTACCATGTCCTGTGTCCATTACTGTAAGGTAATGAAAAACCTTTCCCATGACCACTAAATACCCCGTTTGTTCTTATCTGTTCCTTCATCCCCCTCCCCATGGGGCATATGACACTCCCCTGTCTTGATTCATGGAATGACAAAATTCATAGTTACATACGTTGGGTATTCCAACCTTCCTTTCCTAATCTACCCACCTGCGAACACTGCAGCACCAAACTCCGTAATATCACTATTGATCTGTACTATCCTTTGACATGCAACTATACTCTCTCTTTTTACCATAGATTATGACCATATGGGTGATGTCTCACAGCCTACTCTTCTCTTTCTCTTCCTTGTTAAACTATCTTTCAGACAATGGTTCTCGAGACTGCTCACTTTCTTCAGTTTAATCAGTGAGGTCATATACTGTTCATCCTTCAATGCCTGGCATGTTTCACTTAACATAAGAATCACTTCAAGATTCATCCATGTTATTCCATATATTAGCACTTTATTCCTTCTTACAGCTGAGTAACATTCCATTGTATGTAAGTACCACATTTTCCTTATCCATTAATCTGTTGATGGGCACAGAGGAATGGGCTGATTCCAACTTTTGGCAATGGTGAACAATGCCGCTATGAACATTGGTGTGCATATATCTGTTTGTATCTTTGCTTTCAGTTCTTCTGGGTATATACCCAGCAGTGGAATTGCTGGATCATACAGAAGATCTATTGTTAGTTTTTTGAGGAACCGCCAAACTGTCCTCCACAGTGGCTGGACATACCACAGTCCCACCAGCAGTGGATGAAGGTTCCTATTCCTCCACATCCTCTCCAACATTTAGTGTCTCCTGTTTTTTTAATAGTTGCCATTCTAATGGGTGCAAGATGGCATCTCATTGTAGTTTTGATTTGCTTTTCCCTGATAGCAAGCGATGAGCATTTTTTCATGTGCTTTTTAGCCATTTGTATTTCTTCCTTGGAGAAGTTTCCTTTCAGGTCACTTGCCCATTTTTTAAATGGATTATTTGTCTTTTTATTTTCAAGGTGTAGGATTTCTTTATATATGCAGGATATTAGGCTCCTATCAGATATATGGTTGACAAATATTTTCTCCCATTGGGTAGGCTGCCTTTTTATTTTCTTAATAATATCTTTGAGGTGCAGGAGTTTTTAATTTTGATGAGATCCCATTTAACTATTTTTTCTCTTGCTGCTTGTGCTTTGGCTGTAAAGTTCATGAAACCATTTCCTATTACAAGGTCCTGTAGAAGCTTCCCTCAATTATCTTCCAAGGTCTTTATGGTTTTGGCTCTTATATTTTGATCTTTGATCCATCTTGAGTTGATTTTTGTATAAGGTGTGAGATGGTATTCTTCTCTCATTCTTTTGAATATGGATATCCAGTTCTCCAAGCACCACTTGTTAAAGAGGCCATTCTCTCCCAAATGATTGGGCTTTGTGGCCTTGTCGAATATCAGATGACTGTATATAGGAGGGTTTACATCAGAACTTTCAATTCGGT
>JAKSZT010053911.1:1916350-1946293 GCA_026826555.1 Tolypeutes matacus
TGAATATAGAATCAATAAAATTATAATAAATATAATTTCATAACAGAAAAAAAAAAAAAAAAACTGTACCCTCCATTGTAATTGATAAAGGAAAATGATTTCCCATATTAATAGAGTTTGTAATATTGTTGGGGTACTGGACACCCTTCATCCCTCATTTAGCTCAAATATTAAAACCATTATATGTGTTAATCAGGAAAGGTCATTCATGTGAATAGGAAGACCTCCAGGAGCTGTTTTTAAAAAACAGTAGAATGCATTGGCATAAGTTTAAGCAGTAAGGGGGGTGGTAGAGTTTAACTTACTCTAGTTGGATGTGGTCAGTACTGATACTGGCTTTGGGTGGGGTTTGTGGCAGAGGCATCATTCTAAACAAATACCTCTTCGGTTCTAGTCACAATTGTGGGAAGCAATCAAGTACGATATAGCCCCCTAAGAAAGTAAATATGTGCAGCATATCACACGCTGTTGCAAGTGAAACTTAACCCAATAGCATCCAGTCACTCTGAAGATGGCCATCCATATCTAAGGGTGGACTGCAGATACTAAAAACAAGATAGGAACAATGGATTCTTGTGGGATGCCCCCTATTGGGGGAGATATCTGTGGAAGAACATCTGGGACACCTGCCAGCAGGGGTAGGTAACTGTCATGTCCATGCCCACTTCTCTAACACCCCTCTCAGGACTGTTGAGACAAACGCCCTCACAAATATCCAAATCCATACCATTGAGACTCAAGATGCAGCAGAGTGGCTCCACAGGAAAATGGACATTATGGCTGCTGAATCCTGTGGCAACAATAAAAGCTGCCTGTTACTTGCCAAAAGCTCATGGACATCATCTACAAATGTCCTTCATGCTCACTCCAATGACTGTGACATCAGTCCCCTCCTGCTTTTGGAAGGGACAAGTTATGGTTTTGGTGCTGCAGACACTGCAATGGGACTCTTGTAACTGGATCCTTACAACAATGGACCAAGTTTAAATTCAGCACTGTGGTTTGTGGCCACAGCTCCAGTTAAGATGTTAACACCAAGACCAAAACAGACATTGAGATTATGATTTAAAGTGCCAGCTGCCCCACAGCCCAAAAGGGGAAGTAATAATAATTTATTGTTGCTTATGCTTCAAACTATATAAAATGGGGAAACATGGGGTAATTCTGATCATGTTACTTATCTATGTAGCTTTACTGGTTGGAAATCCTAAGTCCATGGAAAATAAAAGTCATCCAAAACTGTTGAAATGTCAACCAAGCACTGCAGCTTATGGCAACTCAGATTACAGATACTGGAACTTTAGCCCATGATCCAATTACTAATTGGTTCTCCTCTTAAACATGGACCTTGAAGAAGGCATTAATAGGTATTGCTATTGCATTGTGCTGTATTATATTAAATTGTTGCTTGATAACTTGATATTACTTATTCTGCTTACAATCTATTACTAAGATTACTAGTGTTAGGGTAAGATTTGTCCAAAAAGGATATGTAGAATAATTAAACTTGTAGACATCTGTTGTGAGAATGGTGCCTTCTGATGATTTACCTTAAAATGAGGGGCACCTGTTGTGAATACAGTGCTTTCTAAGAACTTGTGGATACCTGTTGTGAGTATGGTACCTTACAAGTCAGGGTTGTTTTTCTATTCTTCTTTCTTTATGGCACTGGAAAAATGTGTCTGTTGTTTTTCTTTTGTATATATAAATTCCCAGTTCTTGGGACCAATTGATCTACTATAAGAAAATTATTATTAAGAATTGTGAATTCATAAGCTTTCTAATCAATAGTCTCTACTGTTTCAGCCTAGAATAGTGAGTGATTAACTTGTCCTTTGTCTTTTGACTGTTATAACACTCCTATGCAGGCAACTTTATCATCTATTACCCAAAAAACACACAAATGTTTAGAAGGAATAGGTTACTAGATGTGGTATTTGCACATCCTGTTTGTATCCCCTGTAAAGTTAACATAAGATAAAGCTGATGAACAGTATATGACCTCACTGATCTGAACTGAGGAAAGTGAGCAGTCTCTGAGAACCATTGTCTGAAAGATAGGTTAACAAAGGAGAGTAAGAGAAGAGCAGGCTTTGAGTCATCTCCCATATGGACATAATCTATGGTAAAGGGATAGAATGTGGTTGCATGTTGGGGGATGGGGCAGATGAGTGGTGGTGTTCCTGGGTTTGGTGGTACAGCACTGGGGGGTGGGTGGATTCGGAAGTACTGGTTCAAATCCCCAGGGCATGTAACTGTGAATCTTGACATTCCATGGGTTAGGAGAGGGGGTATCATGGGCCCTGGGGGGCCGGGGAGAAGGGAACAGTCAAGATCTAATGGGTTGTTTGGTGGTCATGGGGAAGGTTTTTCATTACCTTACAGTAATGGACACAGGACATGGTAAACTATACTGTAAATCACTGACAATGTTTAGTTGCTATATTTTGCTATCTGCATAACAGTTATAACAATGCTAACAACCAAAAAAAAAAAAAGGAGGGGGAGTTAATATGGGGTGGGGAAGGGGGGGTGGTTTGGTATCTGGGAGTCTCCGGCACTCCGTGTGTGACTTTGCTGTGACCTAAAACTTCTTTGAAAATTAAATGAAAAATTGGGAGACAATGGGGATTGAGAGGAGGAAGGTGTCATGGCACACCAGACATCTGATAACACAGTGATAAAGGGAAGGAAAAAAGGGAAAAAAGAAGAGAGAAAGGAAATAAAAATGAATATATATATATATATATATTTTTTTAAAGGCATTTCCTTTGCTTTTTTGCCCATTTTTTGAATGTCCCAATCCACTAATTATATTTTATTTTGTTTTGTTCTTTGTTTGATTATTTGTTTTTTTTTTCCTTCTCTCTTTTTTTTTTTTCCCCCTGAGTTTCCTTATGTTTGTTTCTTGCATGTAAGCTTATCACACTTGTTTCTTTTTCCTAGTAAGTGTATTTGATTATTTTATGGACTAAATGTTCATGGAGGATTTGGATCACAGAAGGGTTACAATGGGTACTGCGGGGGATTATTGGGGGGAGGGTGAAAAAAAAAAAAAAAAAGATAAAGCTGATGTTAGTGTACCATGAACAGAATAGACCAAAAGACCTCTTGAGACTCTGCATCTCCCCTATGGAGGGCTGGCCCTCTCCCTGCCAGATGGATTTGGTTACTTTCAAAGAGCTTATTCTTCATGATTTGCAAGACTTATTGGAGTTCTGAGGTTTGGAACCCCTTAAAAGGGGTAGCCCCTAAGCTGCAAGTCAAAGTCTTACCCAGGAAAGGATACTCTGCTTGGGAGTGTTTTTCCAATTGGGACTCTGACCAGCTGCAAAGGGACTTCTCAGCCTCATGAGAGAGCAGATGTTGTGTTTTCCATTTGATGCATGGTTGTGTATACTTTTATTCTTTCCTGTGTCATTTAATTGATTACTCTTTTCTGTGATTGCTCAATTGGTATAATCATTTGATATAACCTGAAACTCATTTGATTGAATAAAGCTGTCTCTGCATAGCATTTAGTGTTTCTGCCTCTTCCTTAGCAAAACACTATTACTTGCCTTCCCCTTTTTTGCAGTTTGACTCACACATTTCATCTTTAATCATTGTGTGGCCAATGCAAAATTTTATAATTATATTTCTCCATTTGTATTTTGCAGCTCATGATAAATAAAATGTAGAGTTACAATACAAGACTATCATAATATTGATATTTACTAATATTGTTAGTTTTATGAGAGATCTTTATACATTGCTGTGAGTTATTGTCTAATATAGTTCCATTTCCCAATGAAAGTCTCATTTAAGTATTTCTTTTAGGGCAGCTGTAGTAGTAATGAACTACATGAATTTTGTTCATTTGAGAATATCTTAAATTTCCCCCTCATTTATGAAAAATATTTTTTGTAAAATACAGAATTTTTGCTTGATATTTTGCTTTTCTTTCATCACTTTAAATATGTGCCCCACTTCCTTTGCCTTTTCTTATGTCTAATGAGGATTCTGTGCTTAATCTTAGCACAGATTTCTCATGTCCTTGTACATAATGAGACACTTCTTACACTTCTTTGAAGATTCAATATGTATTTTTCTCTTGACATTTTCGATGTAATGTATCTCTCTATGGTTATCTTGAATTTGTCCTATTAGGAGTTCATTCAGCTTTTTAGTGTGCATATACATATCTTTCTCAAAATTTAGGAAGTTTTTTAGGACATTATTTCTACAAATATACTTTCTGCCCTATTCTCTTTCTTCTTCTGAACTAGTCTGTTTTTTTAATGAGTTTTCCACAACTAATTTTTGGAAACTGTATTCCATGTGGTATATGATTGTGTATATATCTGTTCCATTAGCTTGCATTCAACTAATGGTTTTGGCAAAAACTTTCTTGAACACCTGTAGGGAGCAAAACATACATAAACAAAAACATCAATGCAACACAAAACAAATTTTAAAAAACCCTCTCCAGTCTTGCAGAATGGCTCTTTCCTGGGACTATACACTTCAGTCCTTACAGGCTTGGACTGACACTAGAGATTGACCCCAAGTAAAAGCAAAGGAACTTCCCAGATATTTTCAGAGCATACATCTTGCCTGGATATGCTTCCTGGCTTCCTAAATACTCTGGTATATATGGGTATTCTAGAGTGTTGTAATTTCCCAAAGAAACTCTCCCCAGCTTTTCATCCCAGGAAACAAAAGCTTTATTTTATGCCTTAACTGTGATTGTTTTCACCAGAGAGCAGCAGTTTGATCATTTACTTATAACAATTTTGAGCAATGACTGTCTCTTTACCAGCCTGAGTGATTTCAGGCTGAAATAGAGTCAATGAGCACCTCAATATAGGTGCATGCTATTTTGTAAATAAGGTGTGTTCTACTACATTCATACCCAGGATTTAGGGTCCCATACTGGAAATGGGGGCCTTCCATTCTTCAAATATGCCATGGAGCATGGAGGGGATGGGCAAGATTTAGCAAAAGAGCTATGGAGATTTCCTTCCATTTCTAACTTGCCTATTTCTTGATTCAACACCCTCTGGTTCCTATAAACTTAGTTTTACTTGAGAAGTTATGGATTTACAAACAAGCATGCATAACATACAGGACAACCATATATCACCCCACCACCAAGGCCTTGCATTGTTGTGACACATTTGTTAGAAACAGTGGAAGAACATTGTCATAATATTACTGCTAATTTTACTCCCAGCTTACATTTGATGAATTTTTCCCAGAAACCACCCTATTATTAACACCATCTATTAGTATTGAATACTTTAATAGTTCATGAGAAAACATTCTCCTATTTGTACTGATAACCACAGTCCATAACCCAAAAAGGGTTCACTGTGTTAGACAGTCTCATGCCCTGTAAAATCCATCAAAAGTGTACACTCAGTGGTTCTCAGTTTCATCACAGTGTTGTGCTGTCTTCACCTCAGTCAATTTTAGAACATTTTCATTACTCCAAAAGCAAAATCCCATACAATCTTATATGCCCAATTGTTGGTCCTTATAATTGATATACTAACTTCTTTGTCATTGTAAAAATATTACAGTATAACTAACTACAGTCCAAAAGTTAAAATAAATATATTTTCCCATAACTTGCCATATTCTTAACACCTTATGGAGCAGTTTTTCAGTTTGATACAGTTATGAATTCCAAAAATAGATATTGGGTTATGTTGTGAACTGGTTTGTTCATCTGGGCATGATTAAGTTATGATTGGGGGTTTGATTCGGCCACATCAATAGGGCATTGATCCTTTCCCCTTGGTGGGTGGAGTCTCATAGATAAAAGACATGGCAAAGGACAGAGTTGGAGTTTATTGTGAGTTGGAGTTCTGATGTGGAGTCTTGAGCTGGAGCCCCAGGAAGCAAGCATACAGAGGAGCTTGGTTGTGAGGAAGGAGAGAAGGCCCTGGGAAAAGAGATGAGCCATTCACCTGACAGTTCAGAGCTGGCCTTGTGGAGAGAGGCAAAGGCTAGAAATCCTCATAGTCTATAGTTGACCTTGTGAAGAAAACAGAGGAGCTAAGCCTGGAAAGAAACAGAGACCCTGGAAGAGAGGAATCCAAGAAATCTGAACCCTGGCAAATATCAGTAGCTGTCTTGCTCCAACACGAGGCAACAGACTTTGGTGAAGGAAGAAACTTATGCTTTATGACCTGGTAACTGTAGGCTTCTACCTCAAATAAGTACCCTTTATAAAAATCAACCAATTTCTGGTATTTTGCATCAGCACCCCTTTGGCTGACTAATACAGAATTTGGTGCCAAGGAGTGGGGAAATGCTTTTGCAATTACCAGAATGCTGGGACAGTTTTATAAATGGGTAAGGGGTATTTTTTGGAGGAATTGTGAAATGCTTGATGGAAAAGGCCTAGAACACTTTGAGGAAACTGTTGTTAGTAATGTGGATGCTGAGGATACCTTTTATGATGCCTTAGAAGTAAATGATGAAACTATTATTGGAAACTGGAGGAAAGGTGATCCATGTTTTCAAGTTGCAGAGAACTTAGCAGGATAAACTCCTGGTGTTTTATGGAAGGCAAAATTTGAAAATGGCAAGCTTGGCCATTTAGGTGAAAAACTTTCAAAAGTAAACCCAGAGAATGTGGCTTGGATTCTCCTTGCAGCTTATAGCAAAAGGCCAGTTGAGTGAGATAAGCTCAGGACTGAATTATGGGGCACAAAGAAAACAGTAACTGGTTCTGGAAATTCAAAGCCTCTTGAAATCAAGCTCCCTGACAATAATCCCCCATTTGAGGGCTTAACTAAACTTGGAACTTGTAAATCAGGATTGAAGATGCAGTTATCTTGGAAAGACTTGTGGAAAGTCTTACTGTCTGATGGCTTTGACCCCTGCATCCTGCATGCTAAACCAAGAAAATTTTTGGTTTATGAACAAAATTGCTGTTAGCCTGGACTAAAAGGGACATGGAAAGTAGAGATTGAAGGAGAAAGAGCATTAAGAAGAAAACCATGGAAGCTGAGATCTGGAATTAAGACATCACCTTGGGCCATGAGAAGAACCCCACCCATGTGTACAGAGAGGGTGAGTTTGCCCCAACAGTTGAAGAGAGTGGATGGAATGTTCTGAGAGAGTTTTGCCACCCCAATGTAAAGAGAGTGTGGAGCACCTTCCTCAAAGATTAGGGCAGTTAAAATCAGCACCCCATAGATCTGAGAGGGTTGCACCTGCCTCTCATGGATTAGGGAAATCCAGGTGGTTAACTAATTGCTCTGAGTGCGTTGAGCCTGTAAGCCAAAGGTTAGGAGTAATGTTGTCTTCACCTCACTGTTCTAAGGGGGCTAAGACTCTAACCCAAAAATTGGGTAATATCTGTCAATCACCCCAACACTCTTGGAGGGTGAGGTCTGGAGCTTGATTAACACCCAGTTGCCTGATGAGGGTGGAACCAAGTAAATGGTCATTGGGCAAGCCTGTGGAAAGGGTGGGTTCCAATAAGGCCCCAAGGAGAAGAAAACATCATCTTAAGAATGACTCTCTCTCTAGGGGATGGATGTGGTTCAAATGGTTGGGTGTCCATCTACCATATGGAGGGACCTGGGTTTGATCCCAAGGACCTTCTGGTAAAAAAAAAAAAAAAAAAAAAAAAGACTCAGATTTTGAAATTGAATGGAGAATGTCCTGCAGGTTTACTGAACTATAGAGGACCTGATTTATGTTTCCCTCTGAATTTCTCCTTATGAAAATAAAATGTTTATTCTTTGTCTGTCCATTTGTGTATGAAAGCAGATAAATCATTTTGTAAGTTTCAGAGGCCTACAGCAGATGGGACTTTGCCTCAAGAGGAACTGAATTTCTTTAAACAGATTATGATATGATTTTGTACTTGCATTGTTACTGATTTAAGGGTTTTTGAATATTGTAATCTATTTTTGGAATTCAGAGGGTGGAATGTAGCAGTTTGGCTGTTTGATATAGTTATGAGTTCCAAAAATAGATATTGGGATTATGTTGTAAACTGGTATGTTCATCTGGGCATGATTAAGTTATGATTAAGGATTTGATTGGGCCATGTCAGTAGGGTGTTGAGCTCCACCACTTTGTGGGGGAGGGTCTCAAAGATAAAAGACATGGCAAAGGACAGAGCTGGAGTTTTTGAGTTGGAGTTCTGATGTGGAGTCTTGAGCTGGAGCCTTGGGAAGTAAGTGTACAAAGGAGCTTGGTGGTGAAGAAGGAGAGAAGACCCTGGGAAAAGAGAGAAGCCATTTTCCTGACAGTTCACAGGTGGCACTGCGGAGAGAGGCAAAGGCTAGAGAGTCTCATAGTCTACAGCTGACCTTGTGGAGGAAACAGAGAAGCTGAGTCTGGAAAGAAACAGAGCCCCTGGAAAAGAGGAACCCAAGAAGCCTGAACCCTGGCAAACATCAGCAGCTGTCTTGCTCCAACACGTGGCAATAGACTTTGGTGAAGGAAGAAACTTATGCTTTGGTGAAGGAAGTAACTGTAAGCTTCTACCCCAAATAAATACCCTTTATAACAACAAACCAATTTCTGGTATTTTGCATCAGCACCAATTTGGCTGACTAATACATCTTATAATAGAGTAACATTTTTGTATTTGCACTATAAACCACAATCCTCATCCCCACCCAAATCAACATGTTTTACAGTCCCTAGATTCTAAAGTCCTCCAGCTTCCTTTAAATTGACATTTATGTCCCTAGAGTACCTCTTTCCTCCATCATCATATTCATAAATCAGCAGTTTTTGTTATACACACTATAATGTGTTACCACCAACTTTATCCATTTTCAAATATTTACTATCAACCTTATTAAACATTCTACATACATTCAGCATCAGCTCCCCCTTCTCAACCCACGTTCACTCTCCTACTAACATACAATCTATAGTTTAACTCCATAAATTTACTCATAGTATTTAATTCATATTAGTGAAACCATACAATATTTTTTCTTTTATGTCTGGTTTATTTCAATCAACATGATTTCCTCTAGGTTTATCTATGTTGTCTTATGAATCCTAACTTCATTTCTTCTTAAAGCTGAACAGCATTATATCCAACGCATGCACAACATTTTCTTTATCCATTCAATAGCTGAAGGACACTTGGGATATTACCATCTTTTAGCAATTTTGAATAATGCCACAATGAATATCAGTTTGCAAATATCTATTCATGTTGTTTCAGGATTTGTGAAAATATTCCTGGAAGCAGGAATGGCCAATCATATGGAAATGCTAAATTAAGCTTCCTGAGATATCCACCAAATGATCTTCCACAGAGGCAGTACCATTTTTTATTCCCACCAACAGGGAAGGAGTGTTCCTATTTCTCTACATCCTCTACAGCTCTTGTAGTTTACTATTTTTTAAAAAAAATAATGGCCATTCTGTAATATATGAAATATCTCATTGTAGTTTGACTTGCATTTCCCTGAGATCTAGTGATGTTAATCATCTTTTATTGTGCTTTTAATTCATTTGTATTTCCTCTTTGGAAAAATGTCTATAGAAATCAAATTCTTATTGCATATGTGGATTCCAAATATTTTCTCCCATTGAGTAGGCTGCATTTTTACATTTTTTGGCAGTCTTTCAAAGCACAAAGTGTTTAATTTTGAGGAAGTCTCATTTATTTATTTTTTTCTTTCATATCTCATGCTTTGGGTGAAAAGTTTACCACCTACCACAGCATTTCTGAAAAAATGCTGTTGTAATTTTTATTGGGATTGCATTGAATCTGTAAATCAGGTTGTTTAGAATTGATATCTTAATGATATTTTGTCTTCCAACACATGAACTGTCCTTCCATTTATTTAGGTTGTCTTTAGTTTCTTTTAACAGACATTTTGAATTTCTCTGAATACAAGTCCTTTAAGTCCTTGGTTAAGTTTCTTCCTAAATATTTGATTCTATAAATCACTAATGTAAATGGAATTTTTTCATTGACTTCCTTCTCAGGTTGCTCATTAGTAATGTACAGAAATGCTACTGATTTTTGTGTATTAATCTAGTATCCTGCCTCTTTTCTGAACTTGTCTATCACTTCTACTAGCTTTGTTGTGGATTTCCTATGTATAAGGTCATATCATCAACAAATAGCAAAAGTTTTACTTCTTCATGTCTTTTTTGGTGTCTTTCATTCGTTTTCTAGCCTTATTGTTCTAGCTAGAATTTCTAGCCCAATATTCAATAACAGTAGTGATGGTGGACATCTTTGCTTTATCATGATCTCAATGCTAAATCTATCAGTCTTTCACTGTTGAGTTCAATGTTAGCTCTGGGTTTTCACATATCCACGCTATCATTTTTAGAAATTTTCCTTCGAGTCCTATCCTTCAGTATGCTTTTATATAGAAATACTGCTGTATTTTGTCAAATGCCATTTCTGCCTTAATTGACATGATCATGTGATTTTTCTTCTTCAATTTATTGATGTGCTGATTGATTAGTTTTCTTGTTTTGAAACACCCTTGCATACCCGTGATAAAAATCCACTTTATACTGGTGTATAATTCTTTTAATGGGCTTTTGGGTTCAGTTAGCAATTATTTTGTTGAGGAATTTTGCATCAATATTCATTAGAAAAATTGTTCTGTAATTTTCTTTTTTTGTAGTATGTTTATAAGGATGATATTGGATTTATAGAATGAGTTTATTAGCACTCCTCCTGTATAGTTTTTGGAAAATTTTCAGCAAGATTGGTATGACATGTTCTTTGAGTGATTGTTAGATTTCACCTGTGAAGCCATCTCATCCTGGGCTTTTAATTTTTAGGAGGTTTTTGATAACTGTTTTATTTTCTTCAATTGTAATCAGTTTTTGAGGTCTTCTATTTCTTTTAGTGTCAGAGAAGGTTGTCTATGAGTTTCTGGGAATTTGTCCATTTCATCTGTGTTATCTAGTTTGTTGGCATACAGTTGTTGATAAAATCCTCTTATGATCTCTTGTTTCTGCAGGGTCATTGGTAATGTTCCCCTTCCATTTCTTATTTCATTCATTTTCATTTTCTCTCATTATTTATTTGTTAGCTTAGCTAAGGGTTTGTCGATTTGGTTGATCTTCTTGAAGAACCAATTTTCTTTTTTTAATTCTTTTAATCTATTGTTATTTGTTCTCAGTTTCATCTATTTCTGCTCTAATCATCATTATTTCTTTCCCTTTGCTTGCTTTAGGATTATATTGGTGTTCTTTGTCTAGTTCATCCAGGTATGCAGTTAGATCTTTAATATTTTCATTCTTTTTTCTTATTTCTTGTAAGCACTGAGGACTTTACATTTCCCTCTCAGCAGTGCCTTCACTGTATCCCATAGGTTTTGATATTATGCATTCTCATTTTCATTCATCTTGAGATATTTACTGATTCCTCTTGCAATTTCTTCTTTGATCCCCTTATTATTTAACATTGTGATGTTTAATCACCATATATTTGTGAATTATCCCTTTTCTCTCTGTTATTGTTTTCCAACTTCATTCCATGGTGATCAGAGAATTTCAATCTTTTTAAATGTATTGAGATCTGCCTCATGACCCAAACTATGGTCTATCCTGCAGAAAGATTCATAAGCACTTGAGAAGAATGTATATCCTCCTTTTTTTTTTTTTTTTTTTTGGTTTCTATGTTCCATAAATATCCATTAGATCTAGTTCATTTATCATATTATCCAAACTCTTTTGCCTTGTTGATCCTCTCTCCATATGTTCTATCCAACGTTAAGAGTAGTTTATTGAAGTCTCCCACAATTATTGTGGATACTTCTATATCTCCCTTCAGGTTTGCCAGTATGTGCCTCATGTATTTTGGGGCACCCAGGTTAGGTGCATAAATATTTATTTTTATTGTTTATTCTTGTGGTAGTATCTCTTTTATTAATATACAATGATCTTCTTCATCTCTTAAACACCTTTGCCTTTTAATTTTGTCTGAGATTAGTACCACAGCTCCTGATTTTTTTTTTTTTTTGGTTACTATTTGCATTGAATATCTTTTTCCAACTTTGACTTTCAACCTAAATGTGTATTTGATTCTATGATGAGTCTTTTGTAGACAGCATATAGGTGGCTCATGTTTTTATCCATTCTGAAAGTCTATGTCTTTTGGGGGGAGTTCATTCCATTAACAGTCAACATTATTACTGTAAAATCATTACCTACTTTGCCCATGTTAGCCTTTTACTTTCTGATGTCATATTTTACTTATGTCTGCCCTTTAATCATTTAGTTATGCTTACTGATATTCTTCATTTCTACACTATTCTCCAGGGCTCTCTCTTTTGTCTTTTCCTATCAGGCTGCAGATCTCACTATAACATCTCTTGTACATCTGATCTCTTATTTACAAACTCCCAGTTTTTCTTTGTCTTTGAAGATTTTAAACTCACCCTCATCATTGAAGGATACTTTTTCCACACAAAGAACTTCTGGCTGACAGTTTTTCTCTATCAGTATATTTTCTCTATTGTGCCTTCTCACCTTCATGGTTTCTGATGAGAGATTGGCACTTAGTGTTATTGAGGTTCCCTTGTGTGTGATACATTACTTTCTCTTGCTCTTTTCAGAATCCTGTTTATCACTGGCACTTGATATTCTGAATAGTATGTGTCTCAGCATAAATCTATTCAGAATTATTTTGTATGAAGAGCACTGTTTTTCTTGGATGTTGGCATTTATGTCTTTCATAAAGGTTGGGAAATGTTTGGTCTTTATTTCTTCAAATAATCTTTCTGCTCCCTTTCCATATACCTCTCCTTCTGGGACACCTATAACACATATGCTTGTCCACTTTACACTATTATTCAAGTCCCTGAGATACTGTTAATTTTTTCCATTCTTTTCTCTTTCTGTTCTTCTATCCTCCAATTCAAATGATCTGTCTTCTAATTCACTTATACTGTCCTCAGCCAATTCAAATCTGCTATTATATGCCTCTAATGTATTTTTAATCTCATCCACTGTGTCTTCAATCCTATTATCTCTGTTCTTTTTCTTTTCAGGCTTTCAAAACATTCTTAATGTTCATCAAGTGTTTTTTTTTTTTCTTAATAGAAATATATCATTCATACATGAACATACATAAACAATAAGTGTATAATAAAAGTTGTGAACTTACAAAATAAACATGCACAACATCATAAATGTGTCCTATACATCTCCCTTCCACCAACACTTTGCATTTGTTACAAACTATGCAAGAACATTGTCAAAATATTATTACTAACTATAGTCCATATTTTACATTTGGTGTATTTTATCCCCAAACCACCCCATTTTTAAAACAAATCAATTGTATTGATACATATTAATAAAACATACAATTTATCCAAAGTGTACAATCAATAGTATTTGGTATAATCGCATAGAAGTGTGTTCATCACTTCAATCATTATTAAAGCAATTTCATTATTTCAATAACAATAAAAAACAAAAAAACAGACAAACAAGGAAATTCCTCCCCTCTCAATCTCTCTGTTTCCTATGCTGTACATAGCTGCCTCTTTTGGCTATTGCACAATTATTTATTTGTTTATTAAGCAGTTTCATTGAGATATATTCACATACTATATAATCTATCCAAAGTACATAATCAATGGCCTTTTTTAGCTGTTTAAAAGACCTTTATTGTAAATTTTTAAAATAAATAGAAAGTAGATTGAAAGAAATAACAAATTTTAAAAGACACTGCAAAGCCAGGTTAGATTTAATATTATCAATTATAAGAAAAAGATAGTATAGCAAAATGCATTTATCAATGTAAATAGTACTTCTAATATAATAGAAATTAATTATATCATAATTCTAATTTTTATATTACAGCTTTAACTATTGGACATAAAAATATCTAAGAATGAAATAAATTTTGGATTTAGTTATTTAATTTCCATTTAGGCCATAATCAAGAAAGAATCATCAACTGTTTTTTATATCCTTTATCTCTTTAATCATATTTTTGTTCAACTCCTTGAATTGATGTAGGAGATTTGTGTGAACATTGTTGATTAGTTGTCTTATATTCTATGTCTCATTTAGATTCTTGGTTCATTGCTTTACTTGGGCCATCTCTTCCTGTTTCCTAGTATGGCTTGTAATTTTTCCTGATGTCTAGGCATCTGATAATGTTGGTCATTAAACTCCCTTGGTCAATTTCTCTCTCTTGCCTAGTAGTTTTTCTTTCATGACTTTTCTTTGGTTTTTGTACAACTTTTTCTAAACCATTAAGATTGAACTGTTTAACTTTCAAAACAAGGTCAGTGACTTAGCAATGGTTGCAAACAAAATTTATGGCGGCCTGGGACTAAGGACAAGAGGTATATGCTTTATCTTCATTCATGTTCCCAGCCTGCCAGCATATGGCACTCTTTACCAAAACGTTCCATGGAGGTGATTCTTTTATCCCCACTGGCTGGGTATTCTGTGTCTGGATTCAAAGCTAGGTCTTGTTTAAAGTCACCAAAAATAAACAACAGTCTGCCCCCTGAATCACCTTCCTTTTTCAGAGGGTGGAAGATGTCCTTTCCAATATTAGTTGGCCACCAGCCACAGGATTATCCAATGTTATTTTCCTCCAGGGTGGGTTACAGACACCATTCCCAGCTGTGGGGGCAAGTAACCCAAATTTCCTTTTGGTCTCTGTTTCTCTGTCTCCAATCCCTCTTGTCCTATGTATGCACCACTCTCCTGGTCTGCAAATCCCTAAAACAGCTCCATTTGATATCTTCTGTCCTTCCTCCTCTGTTTTGTAAGAGCATTACACCCTGCCTGACCTACTCCAATACCATATTTCTGTAACTCCTGCTGTAAACTTTAGATTGATATCCAGAGTTCTTCAAAAGTTGATTCTGGTGCTTTCTATTTTTAAAATATATGTATATGTATGTACATATATATATATGGAAAAGGATGGGAGCTACCTATTCCATCAACTTGCTGATATCTCTCACTACATTTTTGGTATCTGGAATTCTACTTTGGGTTATTCATTCCTTTCAGCTAAGTTCTTATATCTTGTTAAGGAGAATCCTTAAAAGAATTAAGAACATTTAATTCTTAATAACTTTTAAGAATTCTTAAAAAATCTTCTGATAGTATATTATACATGAATGAAGACTTAATTAAACAACAAAGAAATAAGGCCTAAAATGTATTATTCTTCAACATTGAGCTTAGCAGTAATGGATATTCAAGAGACACATACTGTAAAATGTCTTAGATTTTGCTTTGTGGCTTAAGAGCTGTCCTCTATAGAATAGCCCAGTCAGAACCCATGAGTGAAGTTAATACACTGAAGTTTTTCATTTCCCAGTTGAAGTGAGACAACTGATAGTGCACCTCCTTGAGAAGGTTTTGTGTTGACTCTTTGCAGTAAACTGCTTGTGTCACATCTGTGTGTCTCCTTCTCAGAAATGCTATATCAATGATCACATGACACTTCACTTGTCCCTTACATACCACTGAGCAGCTGTACAGGTGCTTGGCCTCAGCCCATTTCCAGGGTCCATGTAGGAGATTTCACAGACAACTTGGGATCCAAATTCATTGGCTTGCTAATGTTCCCCAATTCCAGAGGACTTTAGCACAGCCTGGTTGAAGTAGTTTAGTTCTAGAATCTTTTTGAAGTCAAATTACATCATATTATTCAGCTAAAGCCTGCTCACAACAGAGTGCCAATATGTATGAAGCAAAATTTGAAAAAAAATGAAGGGAGAAATAGAGAGATTTACAATAATAGTTGTACTATTCAATAACTGATAGAACATCTAAAAAGAAGATCAGTGAGGAAACAGACTTGAGAAACACTATTAACCAATTAGATCTAATGGACATATATAAAGCACTCCATCCAATGAGAACAGAGTACTCACTCTGGTGAAAATGGAACACTTTTCAGAGTAAAGCATGTCATGGCAGTAATAAAATCTTAATAAATTTTAAAATATTGAAGTCATAAAAGTGTCTTCTCAAATCACAATGCTGTAATGCTAGGAATTAACAAAGAAAACTGGAAAATGTACAAATATGTGGAAATTAGCACACTATTAAACAACCAACATGTCAAAGAAGAAATCACAAGGGAAATTAAGAAATATTCGGTGATGAGCACAGTGGAAACAGAACCTACCAAAATTTAGGGGATGTAGCAAATCAGTCCTCAAAATGTATAGCTCTAAATGCCTATGTTAAAAAAGAAGAAAAATCACAACTCCCTAGCCTATCTCCACACCTGAAGAAACCAGAACCAAAAAAGAAAACTAAGCCCAAAGTTATTAGAAGGAAGGAAATAACAAAAATTAGAGAAGAGTTAAAGGAAATAGAAAACAGAAAGACAATAGAATCACCAAAACCCAATGTTGCTTTTTAGAAAATATCAATAAAATCAACAAACTTTAGCCAGACTTACAAAGAAAATGGAAGAGGGGACACAATTCAAGTTGGGATTAAGGGTGGACACATGAGTACTGACATGTGAAAACATGTATGGACCTTGAAGTCATCATTTTGAGTGACATAAGCTAGACACAAAAGGACAATGATTGTAGGATGTCTCTTTTATGACATGCTTAGAATAAGCAAATTCAGAGACAGAAAGCAGAAGAATGGTAACCAGGGATGAGGGAGGGGAATGAGGAGTAATTGCTAGGTGAGTATGAGTTTTTGTTTGAGGTTGAAAAATCATGGTAAAAGTTACACAGCATTGTCAAAGTACTTAATGTTAAAGAATTGTCCTCTTTAAATGGTTAAAATGACTTTTTATATATATTTTACCACAATTTAAAATAAATTTTAAAAAACTTAGACTGACAATTCCCCAAATTCCATAAAAGACATAAACTTTCAGATTTGAGGTACTTAAAGAAGCTTAAACAGGATAAACTCAAAGAAATCAGTGCCCAGACACATCATTAATGAAACTGCTAAAAACTATCACAAAGAGAAAAGTCTTGAAAACAGGCAGATAAAACAACACAGAAAAAGTAATGGGGTAAGGTAGTCTTTTCAACAAATTGTTGAGCAATTGGAATCCATATGCAAAATAAATAAATAAATAAGAAAAGCACTGACCTAACATTCATACCTTATACAAAATTAACTCAAAACAAATGTAAATGAAACAATGTAAAATATAAAGCTTTAAAAAGAAAACATAATATAAAATCTTTGAAAGAGTTCTAATTAGAATGAAAAAGTACTGCCTATAAAGGTAAAAATTGATGTAGACTTAATCAAAATTAAAAACAATTTGCAGGGTACACTGAAAAGAATGACATAACAAACCACAGACTGGGGAAAACATTTGCAAATCACAAAGCTGACAAAGTAATTGTATCCAGAGCATATAAGTTTAAAGGTGAGGAAAAATTCAAATAACACAATTTTTAAAATAGGTGATTTGTACAGACACTTCACCAAAGAATCTATCTGGGATGGCACATGAGTACATAAAAGATTCTCAACATCATTTGCAATTAGAGGCTTGTACTTTCAAACCATAAGATTACTTGACACACCTACTAGAATGGCTAAAAATTTTTTTAAATTTAAGTAACAGTATCAACTTCTGGAGAGAATGTAGAGCAACTGTGTCCCTTATACACCACTGGTGAGAATGAAAAATGGTACAGTCACTTTGAAAACATCAGCAGTTACCAACAAATTTAAATCTACACATCAAATGACCCAACAATCCCACTCTTAGGTTTGTACTCTAGAGATATGAAAGCTTATATTCCACAACTTGCACACAGATTTTGTGGCAGTATTAGTGATAATTACCAAGAGCTGGAAACAACAAAAGTGTACTTCAAAAGGTGAACAGGTAAACACACAACCATAAGATGGACTACTGCTCAGCAGTGATAAAAGGGAATGAGCAACATGGATCAATCCCAAAGGCATTACGGTGACTAAAAGAAGCAGCCTCAAAAGATTAGGTCCTTTCTGAATACACTGATAGAACATTCTGGCAAAAACAGAAGAGATGGGTGGTTGCCAGGGGTTAAGGTGGGGGGGGGGTTGTCTCAAAAGGAGCAGCAAGAGGGAGAGTTCTGTGTTAAATGTGTTTATTATGTGCCAGGTAATATCACTTCATCTATATTATTTCTTTATAGCCTCAAAAATACTTTGTGAAATTCATTTTTTTAATCTTCATTTCACTGGTTCAGAAACAAACCATGGTTTAGAATGGTTAAATGATACAAATGTTTACTAAGGGATGAAACAAGAACTTGAATCCAAACTACTTTATTAACCATTTGATATATATAGACTTTCCATCTCCTCTCCATCTCCCTCTCCCTCTCCCTCTCCCTCTTCCTCTTCTCTCTCCCTCCCTTTCCCCTCCCCCACCCCCTTGCCTCACCTCCTCTCCTCTCTTTCCCTCCCTCCCTCCCTATCTCTCTCTCTCTCTCAATTGCTTGTAATGTAGGAATTCAAAAGTAGAGGACAAAAGTAAGAAGTTGAAATAGTGGAAAATAAGTGAACTACTTTGGCCTCACCTCCTCTCCAAATATTCCTCCCCATGGCAAAATTCTCCTTGGAGACCCAGATTCCAATCTGAGCTACAGTACAAGCTATGGTTAGATTTGGAGGGATTTAAGATTTGGGGTCTTGTTGCAGTTTCCTAGCTGCCAAAAAGTTACCTTGCAATGGACTGGCTTACACAATGTGAATTTATTGGCTCATGGTATTGAGGCTAGGAAGAGCTCAAAATTAAGGCATCATCAAGGTGATGTTTTCTCCCAGAAGACTGGGGCATTCTGGGGCTGGCTGCTGGTGATCCTTGGTCCTTGTATTTTCTGTCACATGGAAATGCACATGGCAGCCTCTCCTGGTTTCTCCTTTCTCTTACAGATTCCCTCTGGCTTTCTCTTTCCAGGGCCTTCTCTGTAAGACATTCAACACACCCTGATTCATTTGGGCCATACCTTAACTGCAGTAACCTCATCCAAAACTTGTATTTACAAGGTACCCACCCACAGGAATGGATTAAGTTTAAACACATATTTTTGGGGGGCTACTCTGCTCCAAGCCACCATCCTCCTCTGTAAAATTAGAGGGGGCCTGTCTGTCAGAAGTACTGTGAACATCAGACATCACTTATATAAAGGAACTGGAAAGTGTCTGGCATTTCATAATCAGCAACCCTACATATAGAAGATAGTGTATTCATATGCTGAGTTTGGCTTAGAGAGAGATCACATTTGAGCAACAAGGAGGCTCTCAGGAGGCAACACTTAGGTGCCCCATAAAAATAGGCTAAGTTTCACTTTCAAGAGTAAAGACTCATAAGGCTAGTCATCAATATCAAGGACCCATCAGTGGAGCATCCTCCTTCATCAGTCTCTGCCCTGCACTTGGGGGACTGTTGCTGCTCCCTTAGAGAATGTGGCAGAGCTCTCCAGAATGGGAATTCAGTATTCTCTCATTTATTGTGTGATTCTCCACCCACTGTGACAATGCCTCGTGAACATTTGAACATTTTTATATGCCTTATATTTATGTTCATGTAAACTTCCTCCCATGCATCCCCCATCCCTGACACCCCACACCAATGATCCTCTCCCACCCCAGTTGTAACCCTTCTGTGATCCAAAGTTTCTTCAAAGATGAAACCATTATAATAGCTGAATAAAATTAATAGGAAAATGAAATTACAATGATAATTTTAAATGTAAGAGATAAAATACATGAACCTTTTTAAAAAAACATAAAAATTAAATTAAATTAAAAGATTGGAATATTTAAAAAATGAAAAACATAAATTTTTTTTTAACATTTTGCCTTTCATCACTACAATATCTGGTGTCCAGTCTGTACTGTGGCACCTTCCCCCTCTCATTCCCCAGTGTCTCACAATTTTTCATTTTGTTTTCAAAGAAGTTTTAGGTCACAGCAAAGTCACACACAGAATACAGGAGACTCCCATATACCCAACATCCTCCCCCTTTCCTCCCCCCATATTAATACCTTTTTATATGTGGATGGTAGCATTGTTATAACTGATAAACAAATAGTGAAACATAGCTACTAAACATTCTCAATGGTTTACACTATGGTTTACATTTTAGACCGAACACTTTTATAAATTTTGATATTTACCATATCCTGTGTCCATCACTGTATGGTAATGAAAAACATTTCCAATGATCACTAAATACGACTGTTTGATCTAGTCTATTCCTCCCACCCCATCCGCCCAGGGCCGAATGACCCCCTGGCTTGACTCATTGGATGACAAGATTCATAGTTACATGCAACAAGAGGTCTTGACACACTGGTTTGCCCTCCCCTATTAGGAACTGCCCTTTCTCTTGAGAGACTACCACCTGTCTATTTCTCAACAAATCAATCCTCCTAAAGATGGGAGTCCAATTCCTCCCTGCTCATTAGATGGGTTTCCACCCACTGATACAACACATTATGACACAATGAACACTCACACACTCCCTAGAAGCCTGCTCCAGGTGTGCCCTGTCCCGAATGCTGCCCCAACCAACACACTAAACCAGTGACCCTTCCTTGTCAAATTGCCATAAGAGCATTCCCACCTCTATACTTCCAACCTCATACTTGTAAATCCCCAGTGTTCACCTGGTCTCTCTCTCAACCCTGCCCCCAGTATCCTGGGCATTCTAACCCACCCTTCCAATCTACCCACCTGTCAACCCTGCACTGCCTAACCCAATAATATGAATACCCTCCTGTCCTATCCCTTCAATGCACAACTACATTCTATCACTTTACCATAGATTATGTCCATATGGGTTAGGGCTCACAATTTTCTCTTCTCTTTCTCTTTCTTGTAAACCTATCTTACAAACAATAGCTCTCTGAAACTGCTCAATTTCTTTAATTCATATCAGTGAGGTCATGTACTGTTCATCCTTCAATGCCTGACTTGCTTCACTCAAAATAAGGTCTTCAAGATTCATCCATGTTATCCCATGTGTTAGCACTTTATTCCTTCTTACAGCTGAGTAATATTCCATTGTATGTATGCACCACATTTTGTTTATCCATTTATCTGTTGATGGGCACCGGGGTTGATTTCAACTTTTGGCAATAGTGAGCAATGCCAAGATGAACATTGTTGTGCATATATATCTGTGTGTTTTTGCTTTCAATTCTTCAAGGTATATACCCAGGAGTGGAATCACTGGATCATATGGCAGTTCTATAGTTAGTTTTTAGAGGAACTGCCAAACTGTCTTCCATAGTGGCTGGACCATTCTACAGTCCCACCAACAGTGGACGAGGGTTCCCATTCCTCCACATCCTCTCCAAAAATTATACTCTGCTGTTTTTTTAGTAGCCACCATTTTAATTGGTGTAAGATGGAATCTCATTGTAGTTTTGATTTTTCATTTCCCTAATAGCTAACAATGTCAAGCATTTTTTCATCTGTTTTTTAGCCATTTGTATTTCTTCCTTGGAGAAGTGCTGTTTCAGGTCACTTGCCCATTTTTTAAATGGGCTGTTTGTCTTTTTATTTTTGAGGTGTAAGATTTCTTTATATATGCAGGATATTAGGTCCCTATCAGATATATGGTTGCCAAATATTTTCTCCCACTGGATAGGCTGCCTGTTTACTTTCTTGATAATGTCCTTTGAGGTAAAGAAGTTTTTAATTTTGAGGAGATCCCATTTATCTATTTTTTCTTTTGCTGCTCGTGCTTTGGGTGTGAAGCTCATGAAACCATTTCCTATTACATAGTCCTGTGGATGCTTCCATACATTATCTTCCAAGGTCTTTATGATCTTGGCCCTTACATTTAGAACTTGATCTATCTTGAAATGGTGTTCCTCACTCATTCTTTTGGATATAGATATCCAGTTCTCCAAGCACCATTTGTGGAAGAGGCTATTCTCTCCCAACTGAGTGGGCTTGGTGGAATTGTCAAATATCAGATGACCGTATATGCAAGGATCTATATCAGAACTCTCAATTCAGTTCCATTGGTCAGGATGTCTATCCTTGGGCCAATAACTTGCATTTTTGACCACTGTAGCTTTGTAGTATGTTTTAAAGTCAGGTAGTGTGATATCACCAACTTCATTTTTCTTTTTCAATATGTCTTTGGTGATTTGGGGTCTTTAACCATTCCAAATAAATTTTGTAGTTAGTTTCTTTCAATTCATTAAAAAAAATAGTGTTGTATTTTATTGGGATTGCATTATTTCTGTAGATTATTTTGGGTAGGATAGACATCTTGCTGTTTAGTCTTCCTTTCCATTAACAGGGAATATTCTTCCATTTATTTAAGTGTTCTTTGATTTCCTTTAACAGTGTTGTGCAGTTTTATGTATATAAGTCCTTTACATCTTTAGTTAAATTTATTCCTGGGTATTTGATTCTTTTAGTTACTATTCAAAATGGTATTTTTTTCTTGATTTCTTCCTCAGATTGCTCATTATTGGTGTACAGAAATGCTACTGATTTTTGAGCATTGATTTTATAGCCTGCAATTATACTGAACTCCTTTATAAGTTCTAGAAAGTTTGGTGTAGATTTCTCAGGGCCTTCTATGTATAAGTTCATGTCATATGCAAATAGTGAAATTTTTACTTTTTCCTTTCCAATTTGGATGCCTTTTATATCTTTTTCTTACCTCAGTGATCAAGCAAGTACTTCTAAAACAATGTTAAATTGGAGTGGTGATAGTGGGCATCCTTGTCTTGTTCTCAATCTTAGAGGGAAATCTTTTAGGATTTCACCTTTGAAGATGATGTTAGCTGTGGGTTTTTCATATAAAACCTTTATCGTGTTCAGAAAGATTCCTTCTATTCCTGTCTTTTGCAATGTTTTTATCAGGAAAGTGTGCTGTATTTTTCCAAATGCTTTTTCTGCATCTATAGAGATGATCATGTGATCTTTTTCTTTCCATCTGTTTATGTGATGTATTACATTGATTGATTTTCTTATGTTGAACCATCCTTGCATATCTGGGATGAAAGCCACTTGGTCATGGTGTATAATTCATTTGATATGTTGTTGAATGTGATGAGCAACTATTTTGTGGAGGATTTATTATCTAGGTTCATTACAGAGATTGGTTTGTAATTTTCCTTTCTTGTGGCATCTTTGTTTGGTTTTGTTATTAGGGTAATTTTGGCATCCTAGAATGAGTTAGGCAATGTTCCTTCTACTTCTATTTTTTGGAAGAGCTTAAGCAGGATTGTTGGTAGCTGTTCTGGACTGTTTGGTAGAATACACCTGTGAAGCCATCTGGTCCTGGACTCTTCTTACTTGGGAGGTTTTTGATGACTGAGTCTATCTCTATACTTGTCATTGGACTGTTGAGTTAATCAATTTCTTTTTTTTTTTTTTTTTTTGTCAATGTAGGCTGCTTGTCAGTTTCTAGGAATTTGTCCATTTCCTCTAAAGTACCATTCTTGTTGGCATATAATTTTTTAATGTATCCTCTATGATACTGTTTTTTTCTGTGGTTCAGTGGTGATATCCCCTTCCTAATTTCTTATTTTGTGTATTTTTATCTGCTCTCTCTTTTTATTTGTTAGTTTGGCTAAGGGTTTGTCAATTTTATTGATCTTCTCAAAGAACCAGCTTTTGGTTTTGTTTATTTTTTCTAGTGCTTTATTATTTTCTATTTCATTTAATTCTGCTGTCATCTTTGTTATTTCCTTCTTTCTACTTCTTTTGGGGTTAGCTTGTTTTTGTTTTTCCAATTCATCCAGGTGTGCAGTTAGGCCTTCCATTTCAGCTCTCTCTTCATTTTTGATATATGCATTTATGGGTATGAATTTCCTTCTCAGTACAAATTTTGTTGCATCCCATAGGTTTTGATATGATGTGTTGTCATTTTATTCATTTCAAGGTAGTTACAGATTTATTTTGAGATTTTCTCCTTGACCCACTGTTTGTCTAAGAGTATGTTGTTTAACTTCCATATTTTTGTGACCTGCAATGCAACTGGAAAAAGACCTTGAATAAAAGGGGGAAAAGGTAAAGACAAATGAATTTATATGACCAAGAGACTTCAAAATGAGTCTGGAGGTCATCCCAGAGGTAACGCTTAGGCACATCTCAGTAGGATCTCATAGAATTCCAAAGTGGATATCACCCCAAATAGTGGGGCTTCTGAGGGCTCTGGAGACACCCAGGCCCTATGTCAGGGTGGATAGCTCTGGAGTTTGGTGCCTTGCCAGTGAGTCCTTCTTTGGAGTTTGTGCTCCTGAGAGTGACAGAGTTAGACTCAACTATGTCTTGCCTGCACATGGTTCATCTGTCTCTTCTATTCAAACCTATACTTTGTGCTGGGGGTTGTCGGTATACATCCAGAGACTTGAGTCTTTGGGCTGCCCATGTGCCAGCTAGGCCCAGAACCTCAGTGGAGCAGTATCTCCTACTATATAACTAATTGGTCTCACCCAGGACAACTGGCAGGGAGATGATGTTGGACAAAGGCCATCCCAGGGAATGGAGAGAGTCTGCAGCTGCAGGCAGGATAATTCCATCCATCTTCCCCATGGGGTATAAGCTCCCTCTCAATTGGAGGTGGAGTGGACATCACCATCCCAGACTCCTCAGGATGGGGGAAAGAGCTATGGACAAGCATGGACTTACTGGTATTCTACTATAGACATATTGTGATTCAAGCAATGGAAGAAATTACAACATTAATTTGGAGCCAGTGGTCACTGGATACTCTGGGGGCAAGGAGATGGAAAAGCAGTTGTAATACGGGGGCTTTTTTGGGACTTAGGAATTATCCTGAGTGACATTGCAATGACAGATATAGGTCATTTTATATTATCATATAACATGCAGAACTGTGTGGGAAAAAGTATGGTCTATAATGTGAACTATGGTCCATGCTTAATGGAAAAGCCCCAGGATGTGTATATGCATTGCAGGTGATGTGCCACACTAATGAAGGATGTTTATGTGGGAGGTTTTAGGAGGTGTGGGAGGTGGGACATATGGAACTCCCTATAATTTTTGTGTAACATTTATGTAATCTAAGTATCTTTTTAAAATTACAAAGGAAATTAGTCACACATATTGAAATACAGTTTCTAAAATTTAAAAAAAATGATATAATACTAAAAATCAAACATCAAAAAAATTAAGCTACTACAAGCCACATCATATTAAAACTTTGTTTTCTTGATTATGATTTTTTTTTAGTTATTTTTCTGGAGTAAAGTACAAAACTACTTCAAAAAAAAGAATTACAACATTGATGTGGAGCCAGTGGCCACTGGAGGGTATGCGGGCAGGGAGAGGGAAAAGCAGTTGTAATATGGGTGCTTTTTTGGGGCTTGGAAATTGTCCTGAGTGACATTGCAATGACAGATTTAGGCCAATTTATACCATCACATCACATGTAGAACTGTGTGGGAGAGAGTGTGGTCTACAATGTTAACTAAGGTCCATGCTTAATGGGAGACCCCAGGATGTGTTTATCAATTGCTATTCATGTGCCACACTAATGAAGGATGTTTATGTAGGAGGTTGTGGGAGGTGTGGGAGGTGGGGCATATGGGAATCCCTGTATTTTTTGTGTAACATTTATGCAATCTAAGTATCTAACAAGTAAAAAAAAATTTTTTTTAATAAAATAAATATCTGATAAAAAAAAAAAAACCTACATATGGCCTGTCTTGTTTTTAACATCAATCCAATCAATCATGATACAATTCAATTATATGTGATTGAATCCAAGGTGAATGAATTTTTAATTTAACATCACCTAACCCCACATTTTGAAGCAATTTGCTCCAAAAAGTAGTGTTACCAGTCAACCCAATCACTAAAATTTGTGATAGAGCAAATGCCCATATAATATAAATCCCCATTCTAAGCATCGGCTGAATAATTTGCCTTTCTCTCACCCCACATACCCCATTTCTCTTTGTCTAGAGGCTAAAGGCATGGATGAACTTTTTTGCAGAGCCCCAACTACCTTTGTTTTTGAACTCAGATTTGAGACATTGGCCCCTCCTTTTCTAACCCAAGCTGGTGGAGCTCTTGGTGCAACCCACATTTCAACTGGCAACTACTTTCCAGTCCTTGTGGGCTGCCACACTGGGCTTGTCTTCTATACATAAACTTCCCTAGGACCCATGGCACATGGGAACCAGACCAGAACTTCTTGCTTGGGACAAAACACCTATGACCCAGAAGGAGCCAGCCAGCCTCAGGAGAGGCAGTTACCGCAAACCAACAGGTCAGACACCTACCTCAGCATGCTTAATTGACCAGATTTGCAAAGTTCCAGCAAGACACAGCTGCATACCAAGACCCACCAGGACTTCTCAAAGGAGGCCCTCCTTCCACTGATCCTGCCCCACACTTCAGAATTTCTTTTTTAAAATTAAAGGGTGTGGTCTTACCCATATACCCAATCCTGATACAAGTTTCATGAAAGGAGGACTAGAGTTTGATGAAGTGTATCCACCCATGGACACTTAGGTGCATCCTAGTGCCTGCCTTTACAAACAGAATGCCTTTGTTCCCATCTGAACTCTTTTTGCTATTAATATAAGATTGACATCTAGGAGTGAAGATAAAGTGGAGTGGGATATGGACATCAAAAGTTTTTACTCATATGGCTAAACTACATTTCAAAGGGCAGCAAGAAACTTCATATCCATAGATGGCACATGGCTGGACCTGTCTGTGCCACTGACCTGGTGGTCTGTTCTGTCTTTCTCATTTTCTCCATCCTAGGTGACTTTTGGCAGGTACCTTGGTATTCCCAGGCTGGTTCTTGCCCGCCTCAGCTGCTGCTCTTTCCCTCTGCACATTGCCCCACTAGGGTGACTGACTTTAGTTTCCAGACCCCGCCTCCCAGACTCAGGACCTTGAATGGCAGCCCAGGGGAAACCATATTTTTCTGCACAACTTACTCATTGCAGTAGGCTCTGGGCTTCAGATAAGGGATAGAAGACCCTGTACCCCTCCTCAAAAGAGAGGTATTAAATGATTTCCACTGGGAAAGCGCTCTCTCACCACTTTTATTTGCTTAAGCACAGACCCTCCCCCACCGGACTCTTGGAAAATGCAGTGAATGGGAAAGGGTAGCTGGAGGAAAGACTTCCAATGCAGGAGAGCAGTCTGACCCAAAGACCAGAATTTAAGATCCGAAACGGATTCATTTGTGGACGCTGGTTTTGAATTGGGCCCCAGACCTACCCAGGCCTGAGTTTTTAAGGAGGGGATGGAATAGAGGAAAGCTGCTGAGCATCTGCGCTGCAGGGGAACCCACCTGCCCAGCCTCCCGATCTCCCCATGGACAGGCCCGCTGTTCTACATGAAGGGCTCAAGCACGCCTCGCCACATCCTGCTGCGAGAGTCCCACTTCTCAGCACGATGGGACTTCCCTTGGGTCCCTTGCATCTGGCTGTTCTCCCAATGACCCCCACCTGGACTCACCCGGGGGGTCCTGGGCTCCGCCGCTCACCGCCGCCATTTCCACTCGCTCAGGGTCCAGCACATGCTTCAGGCACTTCTGCCCCCCGCGGTCAGGGAAGTCCCGGGCACCAATACTGTGCCACAACACACAGCCGGGCTGCACGGGGTCGTGGGAGCTACAAATGTGGGCTTTGCCTTCTCCCCAATCCAGCCCCCCAGGGCCGACCCCTTCCCTCGACCAGGTCTGCATTGCTTCCGGTGCATGAGACCTAGGGGCGCCCTTGGCAGTTTGTAAAGCACCCCCTAGGAGGGGGCTGGGCCTTTCCTACCAGAGTTTCAAGATCCCGCGTTGAAGAGCCTTGGCAAGACCTGCTCCCCTCAGTGCTCCGCACCCTCCAGCACCCTCTCTGCATGCCTATCCAGTTCACTTCTGAACCCCACCCACCAGGTACCCCAGTTGCTTTTGGCGTCTAACAGCTTCTCTGCACAGAAAGCCCTGTGCACTTCCCACTGTATCCAGCCTGGGTGGTCCTGCTTTCCTGCTGTGTGGGGCCGTGCCATGGTCCTGCACCTACCCCCACCCCAGATGCTCCAAAAAGGACTCACCTGGTGCTCCTGGGCTTTACCACTCCCTGATAATAAATCAGCCCGCAGAGCTGAGCAGTGCTCCAGGCGCCTCCTCCTGCTCCCTAATGGGGACGCCCAGGTGGCAAGGCAGCACCACAGCCAGAGCAGGCTGGGGAAGCTGCAGTGTGGGCTGCACTGGTGCCCCAGTCCCACCCTGGGAGGACATACCCTGCCTCTCCAACTGGGCTTCCAGTGCTTCCTGCATGAGGCACAAGGGGGCTGAGGAGAGGGCACACATTTGGCAGTTTGCCAATATCCACAGAGTTGGATTTCTACCCAGAAGGGGTTAGGTGGTAACCCCTGTGCCCCCACATCCCCATGCATGCTCTCTGCCTCCCTACCCTGTGCATTCACACTATGAAATATCATTCAGTCATATAGAAGAGTAAGGTTCATATATATTCTACAATTGAAATCATTACTGTGTTTAATAAGCCTGGTACATAAGGAAATATAATATGTGATTCCAGTTAAATGACTTATCTAGAATAGCAAATTCATACACAGAAAGTAGTGAGAGTTTACTAGATGGGGAGAAGGAGGAAGATGCAGTTTTTGGTGGGTACAGTTTTTATAAATTTTAGGAAATTTGAAAACAAATAGTAAAACAAAATCCAAACCCAGCTCAACTTCTGACTAGATTGATTCAACCTCCCACACCAATGGCCTAGCAGAGGTGGTGTGAGCCTCATGAAACATAAATGCTTTTCATCTCACCTTTATTGTCATACAGAATATGGCTGTGTTTTGTCCAAATATTACCACAATAAAAAGTAAGAGATAAAACAAAAACACTCTTAAGTGAGAAAGTGATCAACAAAACTGAACTCAGATAAAAAACTTACATTTTGGAACTATCCAACTGGGAATTTTATTCTTTTTATTAAATAAATATTTCCAAGAGGGAATTTTAAATAACTATAAGTATGTTAAAGCCTTTAGTTGGAAATGTGTACTACAAGCATGAACAGTTTGAAAATTTTAGCAGAGAGGGGGAAAGAACAATAATCAAGTAGGACTCTAGGAAAAAACAATAACAATTCCCATCTTCCACTCAACATGATAGAGACAAAAGATGTCTTCTATGGGTGGACTCATCTCTAAACTAACTTAGCCAAGGAAAGAATCACTGAGGAGAGGTCAATACAAGCTATCCAAACTGAAATAGAAAGAGAAAACTGTAAAATGAAACAGAACAGGGCATCCAAGATATGTGGGACCATACCAAATGACCCAAAAAATGTGTAATTGGGATCCCAGAAGAAGAGCAAGAAAAGAACAGAAGAGATATTTGAAAATGCCTTGAAGTTGTCTAAAAGTAATAAAGTTATCAAACTACAAATTAAGGAAACCCAGAGCCTACCAAGAAGGATAAATAGCAAATGTACACACACACTCACACAGCACACCTAAACATATATTCAAAGTGCTGAAAACATGACATACAGGGGAACAAAAATAAGGAACACATTAGGCTTTTGTCAGAAATGGTGTAAATTAGATGATGATCTTTAAAGTGACTAAAGGAAAGCCACTTTAACCTAGCCAAAATGTCTTTCAACAATGAAGGAAATGGTGGGTGGGATGATCCTGCCTGCAGATGCAGGCCCTCTCCATGGTTGGTGGCAAGGCTCCAGGATGTGTAAGTTCATTGAGGGAGGTGGGCCACACTTGTGGGAGATGTTTGCGTGGGATGTGGTGGGAGGTGTGGGAGGTGGGCAACATGGGAATCCCAGTGAGTTCCGTGTAATATTTTGGGTAATCTAAGCACCTCTTAAAATATATGTATATATATATATATATATATATATATATATATATATATATATATATAACATTTTTGTAAGCAAATACACATATATGCATATATATTTATATATCATTTTGCAAGTGTTTGTATGTATTGTGAGAATTTTGATTTTTACCCACAATAAAAATAA
>JAKSZT010053911.1:1946693-1987160 GCA_026826555.1 Tolypeutes matacus
TAGTACTTTGTGTCTGGTTTCTTTCAGTTAGCATACTGTTTTGTGGGGTTTTTTTGTCTGATATGACCATCTTGTACTATTAACATATATTTGTTCAGCTTCAAAGAAAAATGGTCTTATATATGCACTTTTACCCATATTCATATTTTACATGCAGATTTGCTATTCTATACATGCCCATGTTACATTTTTTTAGCTTTCCTTTTAATAATATACATGAACTTGTACTTTTCCTTTAAACTTCTTTCATACTCACAAAATAGTACTGCTAGTTATACAGGGAAGACCTTAAGGAACTTAATTTCTAGCTTTCTGTCCATCAAGAGGTTAAAATAAAAAGATATGGTCAGGGGGCAGATGTGGCTCAAATGGTTAGGCATCTGTCTCTCATATGAAGGGACCTGGGTTCAATCCCCAGGACCTCCTGGTAATATATATATATATATGGTCAGCTAATTATGATGCAGTAAAGTGCAGGAATTGCCAGAAACTTTCTGAAGGGGGAAAGGAATAAGGGGGAACATACCCTACCAGATGTTGGATAAACTGTTAAGTAAACAGTATATACAGGAAACAAAGTGATTTTACCCCAGGGCCATTGGGAGGGCTTCAAGGCCTGAAGCTTGGTCAGGAGTTTCCTCAGAGGAGCCCCTGAGGAGCTTACTTCTATGAAGTGGAGAGATGGGCTCTTTAAGAGGCTGATCTAGATGGTCATTCAGCCTTCTGTCATCAGGAGTTAAAACAAATATGTTCAGCTATGATGCAGTAAAGTGCAGGAATTGCCAGAAACTTTCTGAAGAGTAAAAGGAATAAGTGGAAACTTGCCCTACCAGATGCTGAATGTGTTAAGAATCAACAGTGTTTATAGGACTATCTTGATCTCAATGATCTAAAATCCATGACATTGTTCCTATCCTATTGCTATCTTTAGGTTTCAGAAGAGGAGAGATAGTACAGAGAGGATCAGTAAGTTGCCTAAGGACACACAGCCATTAAGTAATGGACCTGAGCATCCACCCCAGATCTAGACTGGGCTCAAGCGAGAATAGAAGATTGAGAAATACTGGGCAAGTATGGTTAATGATTACCTTTCACATTAGAGTGAAGAAGGAGAAAAAGAGCCTAGGTTTGCAATGGGCATTGGTTAAATGCATGTTGGTGCTGCCTTCTGCTGGTATACCAAGCTCCATTAGATATGAAGGTTATAAAGAATTTGTACTGAAATGCTGAGCTTAGGGATGTGGGCTTTAGAGTCTGAAAAACATGGGTTCAAAATCTGAGCTGCCACTTACTGGCAGAGGTCTTTTGGAAATTGCTTTAAAATTTACTGGACCTGTTTCTTGATAGTAAATAGGGATCAGTCAGCCTAGCTCGAAATGTCAAGTAAGACACTCTTTGTAAACAGAAACATCTTACCTGGGACTTATTGAGTTCACAGCAACCAAAAAAAAAAACAAAACAAAACAAAACAAAACAAAACTGCTTTTAAACAATGAAAATTAGATTCAAAGAACTTGTGAAATTGTTTTTAAATCTAATTTTATAGTGCACGGTACTTTATTTGACATTATGGCAGATACATTGCTGGTTAAAATTTATTAGTGCTCTATGGGTGATGAGTATTTACACTAAGTATCTAGTGTGTCTTAGAGAAAGGTCCTATGACTGCATTCCCAGAAATTTTCACTGTAAGTGGGAGATTTCCTGCAGCAAAAAGAAACTCAAAGGCAGACTGAAATTCTCTTATTTTCTATCTTTCTTTTCACCCTTGTCCCAATGCTTGAGCCTCAGTACAGTTGGTCACAATGTACCATACCAACCCTGTTAATATCCATTTTGCCTTTCCACTGCTTAAAAATAGAAAATCATGACATTATCATTTTCTAAAAATTAGAAATGATTGATGAACAAAAGGAGAAAATATATATGGTTCATTACTTCATCCCTCCAGGAGCAACCAGGGTTTAGCACCATGGCATGTATCTTACCTTTATACTCTCCAGTGGTCTCCTGTCATGCAAACTTTTCTAGTGTGCCATTTTTATTATTCAAAGTCTCATAATCATCTTGCAGGCCAAGAAGTGGTCTTCTTCTGATTCCGAGTCCACCCTCCACACATCCATGGTTTATGTAGCAAACTTGCCACTAGACCTGCGGAGTGTTCCTGATTTTCACTTGAACTAATGCTGAACTGTTTACCTTTCTACCTAATTGTTTTGCACACACTAAACCATGGAGTCAGAACTCTTTCTTTCCAGGTAGCCTTGGCCCACCCTTTAAAAGAATGCAAGGCCACCATCTCTCCCCTTGAGAAGGTCTTCCCTGCTATGGAGGCTCAAAACCTGGCATTTGATTTGCTCCCTAAAACTGCAAACTCCACAAGAAGAGTGCCTGATATTCACCAGGAGGTTTACCATTCAGATATTCACCAGTTGTTTCAAGCCAGGATTTTAGCAGTTTAATATACTTGACCAGGTCATGGAGAACAATTAATGGCATTGGGACATCCTCAGGCCTCACTCCATTTCTCTCCATTGTGCAGCTGAGCCTCCACACCCAGGTCAAAGAAAGACTGGGCCTTCAGGGGTCAGGGCAAAGCTCAAGGGTCCAAGGTCACCCTGCAGAACCACAGCCCTCTCCCAGCCCCTCCATCTTGTCCATCAGGAACCCCCCATGCACAATTCCTGTTGTGGAAGGACCAGCATCTTCCATAGAAACCTCTGTTCAGACCTGGCACACTGCCTCCTTGGGGTCTGGGTTTGCAAAAATGCCATCCTCCTCCTGTCCGGCTCATGGGAAATAGAGAGGGCGGTGTGAGCCACTTTAGAGCAGGGGGTGCCTGTGCCATGGAGCTATGGACCAAAGCATTTCCTATCCCAGCCCCTTCTGCAACTAGCATCTCCATAACCTACCTTATCTCTGAAGAGTACCTTGGGATCAAGGGAGTGGGGGTTATTTAAAGTTCATCACTTCCTCCACCCCACCCCACTCCCACAGCAGGGGTGGGAGTTCTGGTGCCCCTGTCCTCTTCACAACCTACTGGGTTGTGTGCACTTCTGCTCCCACCTGCCCACCAGCATCCACTCCCCAGAGGCCTGGCTCTGTATGGTGAGCTCTCCTTCAGGGCCCTGAAGACAGGCCTCCCACCAGCAGGACCCTGGCCTAGGAGATCTCAGGATTGCACAGGGTAGGGGTGCAGAGAGGGTGCTGGAGGGTTCAGGGCACAGGGGGGCATGGACCAGCCCAGAACCTTTGCCACAGGGTCCAAAATATCTTGTATGAAGGGCCCAACCCCTTCCTGGGGGAAATGAAACTCCACGGGACTTTGCAAGCTGCCAAGGGCGCCCCCATGTCCCACTTATAGGAAGCAATGAAGATCTGGGTTCAGGGGCGCAGTAAAGCCTCCAAGGCAGGATTGGAGCTCGGGCACCACCCACATTAGTAGTGCCCATGACCCCGCACAGCCCAGCTGTGGGCTGTGGCACTGCCTTGGAGACCCGGCCTCCCAGGACGGCATGTGTGGAGGCTCCTGGAGCACAAGCTAGGCTCTGGACACATGGAAATTGCAGCCTAGCCCAGGACCACTACGTTTGTCCTGGTGGGGGAGGCTGGGGGAATGGCCAGACATGAGGGTCCTGGGAGGAAGCCCCACAGAACTGAGACATGGACAGGTATAACAGGATGCGGTGGGGCGTGAGTGGGCCTTTCCATGCAAAGCAGCAGGACTGCCCCAAAAGATATCAGGGTGCTGGGCAAATGGGGCCCCCTACAGTGCAGATGCCCAGAAGGTTTCCTCTACTCCATTCCACCCTTAAATACCCAGGCCTGGAAAGGGCGAGGGCTCAATTCAATACCAGTGTCCACAAATGAATCTGTTTAGATCTTAAATTCTGGTCTCTGGGTCAGACTCCTCACTTGCAGTATAAGTCTTTCCTCCAGCTACCCCTCCACATTTCTCACCTCTTCTAGGAGTCAGGTGGGGAAAGATCTCTGTTGAAGGAAATGGGAGTGGTGAGAGGAATCCTCCCACAGTGGAAGTTCCTGAATGCCTCTCGTTTGAGAAGGGTTACAGGGTCTTCCACCCTTATCTGAATTCAAGAGCCTCCTGCAGTGGTGAGGTGTGCAGAACAGCAAGGTCACCCCTGGGAGGTGAAGGTCCTTCACAGCAGATGTGGGCCAATCCTCCACAGGCCAATGTCCTCCTCTCCATGGGCATGTGGTCAGAGGCCCTTCCTTTTCCTTATCCTTGCCTGTGCCCCCCTTGCAGGACAAGACTTAGGGCTGTGCTCAACTCATGGAAAAGTTGAGGGGTCCAAGGAATGCGGCCCTCTCTGGGGTGACATGAGCATTTCCTGTGGCCCCATGTGGTCACCCAGCTCCCATAGGGCCACACTGTCAGTGGGTGGCAGGAATAATACCCTGGCCAATTTCTGTCTAGACCACTTGGACATTCAGGGGCATTTTTAGACAGCAAAAGTAGGATTCACCCCCCAAAACTGGCCACTGACCTGGACATGATTTCTTCCTAGAGGTCAGGAGCATGGGTTCCAGAACTCATGCACTCCAGGAGGATGAAGGCAGCCAGGGCAAAGCATGCTCTCCTCATCAGGGTTGCTGGGCTCCACTGGGAGGCAGCCAGGAGCTGGTGCAGCTCTGGAATGACATCTACTGTGAGCTGGGCATGGCCATGCTGAACCCTGTGCAGAGGTTCCACTGCAGGATGAGGTAGGCTTTGGGCATGGGTTTGTGCTTATCCCATAGGGCTCCCCCAGGAAGAGGTAGGCCCCACATGGTTCCCTTATGGCCCAGGGACTAAGAACTCAAAGCAGCAGGAACAGTCAGAACATATCCACAAGTGCCCCCTTAGCCAGCATTTCTCCAGCACCCACTATGTGCCCTTGCTGAGAAACACATCACCTGCTCTGTTTGTTGAGTTCTGGCTGCAAATGCACAGAACAGGGTGGTTGGGGACTGAGGACCATCAGTCAGGGACAGTGTTGTCTTTGGCTGGCATGGTGTGGGGTGCTGCCAGGACAAGGCCAGGGTTTGGGAGGGGCTTGGCATCCTAGAGGTGAGTCAGCAATTGTCCAGGTAGTGGGTAGAGAGTGGGGACTACAAAAGGTCCCTGTGTGTGTGTGCATCCTAGGGATGGTTTAGAACCTTAAAAGTGTACCAGTTATTCTTTGCTATTGGGGCACAGGAAAACAGGTTGTGGGTCAGGTTTGCTATGCAAGATGGGTTTGCCCTCCTGTCCTGGAGGAACAGCATGAGGCTCCTGGCACAATGCTCCTCACCAACCTATCTATGACCCTGGCCACTGGGGGAAAGTTTGAGAGGGAGGAATGGAGTTCCATTTAAGTGTGTGATGTGTGAAATGCAGTGTAGACTTCCAAGGGGTTGTTAAATAAGTACTTAGATATGAAATGTTCAGTAGACAGCTATTTGTACATCACTTTTTTCTTATGGAAATTTCCAGTATACACAGAATTAGAGAGAATAGCCCTGGAAACCATCATCATGTTTCAATGGCTGTCATCTATTAGCCAGTGTTGTTATGTTGGGTTGTGCTCAATCCTGGTATGGTGAAAGAGGTGTAGAGAGGACTGAAGGCTGAGATCTTGCTTCTCTGAACTTCAGGGACTCATTCCTGAAACTTTCCAGACAGAGCAGATTGAGGAGATGTCAGCAGAGGGGGTTGAGAGGGCATGGTGGGTGAGATAAGAGGGAAATTAGAAGGGCATGGTGTTCTGGAGGCCAGACAGATGACATCTGTCCAGGGAGGTTGTTGGATGGAGGTGGCTGGTGAGCTGGGCCATGATGCTGTGGTGTGGCAAATGGGTCAGAGTATGCCATGGAGAGTGTAGGGCATGAAGTCTGCAGCAGGAGCCTAGATCATTCTGAAAGGTGCTGCAGGAGTGGGGAGCAGCATCACAGGGCAGCTGTAGGGATGGAGGAGGCTGGAGAGGCCAATGTGCAAGATGGGAGATCTACAGACACCCCAGCTAAGGGGATGACTCAGAGAAGAAAGGCCAAAAATGCTGAAAGGAGGTGGATGTCAGGGGTGTCCTGGGCAAAGCAAGGGTGGGTGTGGGAGCCACCCAGGTTCTGGTGGCCACCCTGGGAGCAGGCTGTGTGTGAGAGAGGGAGGCACTTCTCACTTGGTTACTTTCCATTGCTTTGAAATTAGCATCAAGGTCCTCAGTGGCCATGAGCAGTGGGGGGTGTGGAGGCTGAGGGGAGAGCAGGAGGGTGAAGGCATCACCTAGCCAGATGGGCTGGTAGCCTGGGTGCTGGGCATCCACTGAGAAGGTATTTACTGGAGACTTATTGGTGTTTGTTCCTTCCCCAAATGGGAATGGGTGGTATGAGTGAGTTTAACCCGCCCGGGGTTGTGATGAGGGAGCAGGGCAGAGGAGTTGGGTATGGTAGAGGATGTAGTCCCCCAGGCCAGGAGGCTGCATGGAGTGAGGCATGGGGACAGTCAGTGAACACAGTGACAGCACTAAGGGCACAGGGCCTCCAGTGCTTGCAGGCATGGGAGCCCACAAAGATGGGGTACCCAGGGAGTGGGGCTGGCATCAGGGTGGGGCAGCAGTCACTGGCCCTGAGGGCTGTTTCCCAGCCCTACCTGCTGGTGCCAGACAATGAGGACGGTGCAGGTAAAGGCTGGGGACCCTGCATGGGATGAATCATCTGAGGGTCTTTTACATGACAGGAGTGACCACAGGAGGAGACTTCAGCCAGAATCCCATGGACCCAGAGGGGGACAGCAGGGAGGTAACAAGGGGGAGGGGCTGAGGTGGCCAGGGGAGGGAGAATGCTCTGGGGTGGAGAATTGCTGTGGACCCCAGCTCCAGCATCCCTGCATCCAGAGCAGGGCCTGAGAGGAAAAGAGGAGGGTGGCAGGTGTGCAGGTGCTGCTCCCAGCAGGCAACAGGTGAGGGAATGGGCTGATGGAGGCCATCAACTTAGGGGACTGGTCCTGGAGAGGGACAGAGAGTTCAGCCCCAGGGCACAGCTCTGTCCAGAGGTGGAGAATCCCAGGAGCCATTGACCGTGTGAGTAGGCAGCTCACTCAGTGTCCCCTACTCTAGATATCCCCACTCTGGTCGCCACCATCCATGTCCCCCTACTCTGGGTATGCCCACTCTGCTTCCTGCTCTCTCCTAGTGCTGCCCACTTAGGGACCTCCACCCCATTTCCCCCACTCCAGTTACCCCACTCTGGGTCCCCCTACTCCAGGTTCCCCCACTCTGGATCCCCCAAACCTCTTCCTGATCAATCCTAGTGCTGCCCACTTGAGGTCCCAGCCACTCAGCATCCTGCATCCTCAAGGTCTGCCCAGGCTGGGATTCACTCACTCTGGGTCCTGCCCTCTCCAGGTTCCTCTAGTCTGGGTCCCACCCACTCAATGTCCTGCCCTTTCTGTCTCCACCCTCAGGGACTCCCAAGGTGGCTGATAATTGACAACTGATCCTTTGCCCACACACAAAACTCTTCCAGAGAAAGGAGCTTGTGTGTGGGGGGGTGGGCAGGGTCTTGGGACCCCATGAAGGAGCTGGGCCCCATGGGTATTAGGGGCCCTGTTGTTGCCCTAGACCTGTGGCTCCACCCTGTGACCAGCTCCTCTGCCTGTGCACCTCTGAGTCTATGGGAGGCAGCTGGTCACCCCTTCACCCCAGACTGAGGACAGGGAGCAGAAGGAAGACAAGGGGGCAGACTTGGGGGCCCTTGTTCCCACAACCTTCCCCCTCACTGACCTTGTCCAGGCACTCAACCCCCTCCTCCCTCTGCCCAGAGTGTCTAAAGAGCCAGAATTTCCCCAGAGAGGTGCACCAGAAGCTGCAGGATTTCACCTTGGGTGTGGGCATCAGCCCCAACAAGGCCCAAAGGGTGAGTAGAGGGTGGGGCTTCCTCCCCCAGGCTGTGCCCTCCCTGGGCTGCTCCTCCCCAGGATGTCCCCATAGAAAGCACCCCCTAGAATTCTCCCCTCTAGACTGCTCCCCAGGAGGCTCCCCGACAATCTGCTCCCCTTAGAATGCTCCCACTGAGACTACTCCCTCATAGGACTCTCCCTCAGGATACTCCTCCCCTAGACTGCTTCTCCATTAGGCTGTCCTGCCTAGGGAGCTCCTTATGGACAGTCTGAACCCCAGGAAGTTCCCCCAAGGCTGTTTCCCCAGAGGTCTCCCTCCAGTGCTCTCCCCTCCAAGGGCTGCCTCAGGTCTCCTGAAAGTTCCTCATCTACTGTGACCTGGTGGCCTCAGGACAGGGGCTCACTGTCTGATGGGCATCCCTGCCTCAGAGAGTCTGCACACACAGAGGCTTTTTTTGCCATGTGGGACCAAAACATTGCCAGTCAGCTGGCTTCAATCCGTGCACCTTAAGCATCTCCTGTGTAGAGTCCCCGAGCACTTACCATGTGGGAGGAAGGAAAAAAGATCATCAGGGAGAGAAGCCCATGGGGACATGTGAGCTCAGCAGGTGGGGGTCCCACCCATCAGGGGCCACCATGCATGGGGCAGGAGAGAGATGGAGGGGCAGGCAGCCCTCACTGGAGGAGAAGGCCCCAAGCCATCCTGGTTATTCTCTCAGCTTTGGTTCTTCCACTGTAGAGATAAAAGTCACCACGTCAGGTACAGAGGCCCTGGGGGCTTGGCCACACCTAGGGAGACCCACAGATGGAAGTGTGCCCCACTGAGATGGTTTGTGCTGTGCACAAGGGAATCACTCTGCCAGCCTCATGATGCTGGGGCTTTTCAAATGGGCTCTGGGGACCATCTAGGAGGTAGCAGCTGGGCAGCAGGGGTTGTTTCCATGTACTCCCCACAGGAGTCTCTCTCACTTTGTCCAGAGGATTGCTTGGTAGCACACTTGCAAATGTACAGATGAGCAGCCCTCCAGCTCCCCTGTATTTTGCTGTGGCTGCCCTTGGAGAGATGAAGGAGGACTTGGACTGACTGGGCATCTTGTTCTGGACAGAAGCACGTGGCATTGGAAATGATCTTGACAGTCGAGCAGGTCTGTGCCTGGTTTGCCAACTACAGGCAGCACTGAAGCTCCCTCCTCCTCAGGTTGGAGCAAGGCCTGCCAGGGCCTCAGCCAACCTCCAAGCTCATGACATATGGGGACAGGCTTGTGCTGTCAGGTGATGATGTGAGGGCCCAGGCTCCTTGAAGTTTGGGGGTGGGCTGCAGGCATCCAGCAAGCTTCACATTCACCCTGTGTCCTTCTGGTTAGGCAGGGGCAGTGTACCATTTGCAGGCTCAGGGGTTTACCTGGTGGCTTGAGTTTACCATCAAGTGGTGTTGGCTCAATTTGTTACCAGGGAGGGAGAATGATGTGGCCAAGGCTGGCAAAAGATTGGCCTTTGAGGCTCCTGGGTGGCTGAGTATTGGCCAAGTGGTGTGGTGGCAGCCACTCTGTGTTTAGAGGTTAATGTACAACTAGGGCCAAGAGTTGGTGTGACCAGAGGGAGAGGGCTGGTGAATCAAGTGTCATGGTTTGAGGATGTACAGAATTCATAATTCTAGTTTGTTGGTTAAGACTGAAGACAGACCAAGCAATAAAGGACAGTGGATTGAAGCAGTGGTGATGCCTTCTTCAAACAAGTAAATGCTCTTACCTGCTTGGAAGCCCTATCCTGGGGAAAGGAGGCAGGGCATTAGAGCTCCTAGCCTCCCCTCCCTCTGACTCTGCCATGCTTTCCTCAGGAAGCCAGGGAAATGACCCTCCATGGTCCCTGGAGACCACCTAAGGATTGTGGGAAATGCTGGCCCTGGCCCCAGAATTTCCTGGAGATGAGACCCTCTCAAAGCTGGTAGTTCCCAGGTACTGTTGATCTATGGCCAATGGGAACATCTCACCTGTTCAGCCCCTGCTCTGCCCTGAGGATGAGACAGAAGGGCTAGGAGAGGGTGGTCCATGAAGGCTGAGAGAAGACAGCTGTACTGCAGGGTGGAAGGAGTCCCTGTGGCTGCAGGTTGGGGCAGCTTCCTTCTGACAACAGGAGAGGCAGACTTAGAAAGAAGTATAATGTGCAGCTGTCACTGTCATGTATTTCTAGTATTTTGTGTTTTCAAATGTCATTGGATTAGTTAAACCAACCTTTTCTAAGTTCCTCCTCTGCCCCAGGTGCTGTTTCGCAGCATTGCCCCTGCCCACTCTGCTCCTCCTTTGATGAGTTTGAAGCCTCTGGAACTATAACAAGGGTGCTGGTGGCCCATGCAGCTAGCTTGGGCAGGTCTGGGAACCAAGCCAGAGAGGAGGCCCATCCTGTCCTTCCTGTTACTCTTTTGTGCATCTGTTCTTCCTGTTCATTTTAATGTTCTGCATCAGAATTTCTCATGGCTTCCCAGTTTGTTCATTTCCAATTCTTGGTCCACCTTGCTGTGTGACCTTGGGCAGGTTCACCTGACCTCTCTGTGCCTCTGTTCTCCCACCTGTTAAATGGAGTTAGTGATGGGACCCGTCATGTTGAGTGGCTGCAGAGATTAACTGGGGTTAACCAAAGGCTTGAAGCTCAGTCTGAGAGGCTGTGAACACATAATGGATATTAATTCTGTAAGTTACTAGTTACTTGCTGTCTGCTGTTGTTTAATGAATCATCTTTGTTGACTCTACTTTGAGGGTGTTCCTAGTCCTCAGTTTTCAGCCTTGTATCAGTGCTCCATTTGCTGCCATTTTAAACACAATTGCTAATGAGTTTCAGGTTTCCAGCAATCATATTAATTAAGTGTCCCTGGGGCTAGGCCCTCAGCCCCAGCCTCTAGTCATAGTTTCTCACATGGTGCAGGAGGACAGGGGAGCACAGTGTGACTCCTGATGTGTGGACCCATAGCCTGTCAGTGCTGAGCCCAGATGAGAACCCAGATTCCCAAATGAGGCTGGAGTCTCTTCTGAGGCACCAGCCTGCAGGGTCTCTGCCCACTGAGAGGTGGTGGTTGCTTTTCCCTCAGGTCTCTGCAGGGCACTGAGATTTTGGTGGAGGGTTCAGGCCACTATGCTGCCTCCTGGACCCTGCCTGCCCTGGACCTGGCCTTTGCCCTCTGTCTGCCAGCAGTGACCTGGGAGATCCCACACTGGCCACCTCAGGTTTGTGGCTGATGTCCCTCACTGGCATCTTCCACAGAAGTTTATTTCCAGAATGGGCAGCTGATCCATGGTCAGGAGCTGGACTTTATGATTCCCCATCTGGACACCACTGCAGTTGTGCCCCTTGTTGCCTTGGACAATGTCAGGCCCACAGGTGGGTCTGCTCTATATGGGACAATTACTTCTGTACCAGATGCCCTCCTCACCTCTTTTTTGAGGGGACAAAAGGGAGAAGGGCCAGGATGTTCATTTTCATCTATTGTCAACTGATTAGACCTAAACCTGTGCCACTGGAACAGACTCTTCCCACAGTTATTTCCAATTACTTTTAGTTCATTTTGCACAATAAAATATGCACATGGCTAAAGAGTAAGACAGTGTCAAAGGTAATAATGTAATTATGAAAGACCACTTTTTTCTTAATTTTTAAAATTATATATGACTGTTTAAACCAAAGATTATAGAATTCTATTCTGGGGGTTATAATATGAATAAATATAATGTGCAGAGAAATGTATAATAATATATGATGAAGGGCTAAAAATAAGTGCTCATGACATTTAAAAAATGAAAGGAAAGAGCTTCTGTTCTTCTGCTCTCCCCGTGCGCCACCTGACCTCACCTGGGATCACCTGCTAGACAGAAAGTGTGAGCTTCTTAGACTTCTCAGCTCTCCTGCACCCTCTTCCCATGGTAGAAACATCATTATTGTAGTTTGTTTCCTCGTTATCATTGCCCATGACTCTTAAATACCTTAAAATACAGCAGAATCTTGTGGCTTCCCACCTGAATTCTGCATTATTCTAAGGTTTCTTTTTTTTTTTTTCTCTTCAACCTTTTTTTCCTGGAATTTCTCATTGTTTTTCTTTTCTCTTACAGAAACTACTTTTATCACATCCTTAATTTCTTCTAGCATTTTGAGTTTTCCATCTGAAGTCCTCCCTGCTGAGCACCATCCTTCCTGTTTCCACCTGGAGTGAGGCCTCCCTAGGGCTGGGGTGGAGCCTCCTTACTGAGAGTTCCTAACCTGCTTGTCTGGGTTTGCTTCACTGCTTCCTGAATTATATCTTCTTCTCTCTCAGGATTCCCTTGTCTTGTTAGAGAATGTCTTCAGTGATCTTTGCAAGATAAGAAGCCTGAGATAAAGTTCAGAGTTCTTATCTGTCCTCACAATTGATTGACAATTTGGCAGGAACAGAATTTAGAGTTGAAAATACTATTCCCTCAGCCATTTAAAGGTATTATAATACTATTTTACTGCATCAAGTTTTGCCAGATTAGACATATTTTTCTGGTGTTTATTCCCTTACAGATAACCTATTTTCTTTCAGAGCACTGTTAGGTCAGTGTTTCTTAACCAGAGGTCCATGAGCTTGAATTGAAATTCAAAAAAATATTATTCTTGTGAGGGCATGTTGGTGTGGGTGTGATATATTTATTAAATAATATTCAGTAGAGTGTGGACTTAGTAAGGGGTTCATGGTGTTCACCTGACTAGCAAATGGGTTTGGAGAACATAAAAGGTTAAGAAGCCCTGCTTTAGGTTCTTTTTACTTTTAGTCTTGGTGATCTGACATTTTGCAATATTGGTCCTCATTGTGGGTCTTTTTAATTCTTCTTGCTTGTTATCATTTCAGTTTAAAGAATGTCTCTTTTAAGCTGTGGATATCACTTGTACCATTTCTTTGATAAGTTTCTTTGATAGTTTTCTCCTTTGTTCTCTGTCCACTCTTTAGAGCCCAAGTATTATTTGCATGTTGGAACTCCTCAAGTATTCTCCTGAATAGCTCAACATTTTTTCCTTATATTTCCTTCTTACTTAAATTTTTTTGCATATTTTTCATCTTTTTTATTGTTTTTTTTTAATTTTCCTTAAACTCCATAATTCAATAATTCCATTGAATTATTCATTTTGACAGTTTTGCATTATATTCCCAAAACTCTTTCATGATATCTGAATTTTCCTTCTAATACACAATGTTGCTTTCAAGGATGGAATCATATCCCCACAAAAGGCATGTTCAGGTCCCAACCCCAGGTCCTGTGGGTGTGAACCCATTTGTAAGTAGAAACTTTAAGAAGTGATTAGTTAAGGTGTGCCCAAATCAAGTGAGTGTGGGCCTTGATCCAACATGGCTGAAGTCCTTATGAACAATGGAAAATGGAGACAGAGAAGCCATGAGGAGCAGCCAGAAGCTGGAGGTTAGTGGAACCCAGAAAGGAAAGGGGAAGACACGAGCATGTGCATACCCACTGACAGAAAAGCCAAGGAATCCCAAAAACTGCCAGCCAGCCAGGGGATACTCACCCCAGTAGGAAGAGAGCTTTCTAGCCTCTAAGACCATGAGCCAGTAAATTCCTGTAGTTAAGTCCACTCCCTGTAGGGTATTTGTTTTAGCACCCAGGAAACTAATACACTACCTTCTTATGAATACAATATCTCATATTTCTCTGAGGATGCTAATTAGGTTTTTGAAAAATATTCTTCATTGCCTGAAAAGGTCATATTGAGAGCAGATTCTGGTCCTGCAGTGTATTGTGAAAGATGCAGGGCCAGAAAGAGGACGGGGCTGGGGCCTTGCTCCTCTGGAAGTGATTTCCAGTCTTTTCCCATTGCTCTTTCAACTGTTCCCTTTCTTTGACCATTATAGATTCACATTTGCCTGCCCATGTGTATCAGTGAGGCTGACTGGGTGCCTGTGTCTGTGAGTGGGTGTGGTCAATGTGGACTTCAGGCTGGGATGAGGGGAGCTGATCTTCAAACCAGGGACCAGCAAACACGAGGAGAGATTTCACTGGTAATCCACTATCTTTCTTGTTCTTCCAATATTGTTCTTGCCAGGTTTGTAGAATTCCCTGCCCTGGGGCTCCTGCCATCATGCACTGGGATGCATAAGGACACTTGACCAGTGATTGTTTCCTGGCTGCCAAACAACAGGTTGGCTTAAACAATGGAAATTTATTTACTCATAGTTTATTTCAAGGAGAATTCAAAATCAAGGTGTCATCAATATGATGCTTTCTCCCAGAAACTGAGGTTCTGGAACTGACAACCAGGGATCCTTGGTCCTTGGTTTTTCTGTCATTGCAATGCACATGGCAGCCTCTCCTTCCTATTCCAGCTTCTGTTGACTTTCAACTTTGACTGATTCTTCTGGCTTACACTTTCTCCCTGACCTCCCCTGTAAGACCTTCAGTAATAGGATTAAGACACATCTGATTCAGCTGGGTCTTGCCTTAAGTGGTATAACCTCATCAGTAGACCCACATGGTAGATTTAGTTTAAGAACATGCTTTTCTGAGGTACAGAGCTCTAAACCATCACAGCCAATTACTCCACTCTTGCCCCAGCTAGTCCCCTGCCCTGTTACCAAGTTTTATCTCAGATTCCCCTTGACTATGGCCCTTCCACATGATTCCTGAGTCTGCAGAACTGTGGACATCTCACATCTGTTGGTCACCTCACCCCTGGCCTTAAACACCTGTCTTTTCTGGTCTCATGGCTGTGTACTCATATTTCTCTTGGAGGTAGAAGATATAATACATTCTTCCAATATGTTTGAACAATAGATGGTCATATTAGCACATAAACTGCACTTCTTTTACCTGAGAAGGTCTTTATTTCCAGAGAAGAGAAAACAGAGGGACACAAATGGCCACAAAATTTCATTTGATCAGAGCATCCTACACAGCTGGTCACTGGAATTTAGTGGTTGCTCTGGGGATGTGAATGCTGGACAGGGAGGAGGGAGCAGCTGAAGGACTGGCCAGGCAGCTGTCATTTTTTTATGTCTGAGATCAGGGAAGATAATTTTTTTCTTAAAACCATGTAGACTCAGGGTTGAAAAGATCCTAGAATCTCAACTAGCTCAATGCCTAAGTTTCTGTCCACCTTGAACTGTTAAAATCCATGGCAACTTGGCTTTAGGAATGAAAAATACTCTACAATATCTGTTAATTAGAAAGAAAGTTGAGAGGTCAAGGTAAGGTAGTCATACCTTACACCTAAGTGAGACTAGGTAAAACCTAACCTGCAAGTGTAAACAGCAAAGGTAAATCCCATGTCACAGGTGAAATGAGAAGGTCAAAGTGTGAGTGGCCTAGACACGTGAGGAAGCAGCCACAAAGGAAGCTCATGATGCCTGAGCCACACATTTTTTATGGCTGGTGAGGATGGGGGTGGGGTCAATGAATTGAATATTTAGTCCCTGGGACCAGGAGAGACATGAGGCCTAGAATTTTCCCTAACCACACCTGTAACAAAGTAAAATTTAAGCCAGCAAAATCAGGATTTGTTTTGGTCTATTGAAGCAAAGACACAGCAGAAAAGCAGTGGAAATTTCTGGTGTGACTGAGCCATTCTCAGAGATGCTGAGACCCTGGGAGTGGGAGAGGCTGTTTCCCATGGCCATGCACCACCTACATCCATGCTGCAGGCTGCCTCTCTGCTTTCAGGTCCTCATCAGGCCTGAAGGGTCTGTGCTCCTTCCTCCTGGGAGGGGGCTGTGCAATTTTTTTGTGTGCAGGATTAACTGACCCACCCTGGGTGAACCCCTCAAACACATATCTGGAAGAAGGCCCAGGTCCCAGCAGTGGACCATCAGACATGCAGGTGGGGGCTACTTGGTGACATAGGCCCCACTGGAGCCTCTGGATTTCATCCTCTCCCAGAAGTAATCCCTGCAGAGATCTGGGCCTGTGATGTCTCTTTTCAGGCTGCAGAGTTGGGGAGGGAGGGCCTGAGAGGAGTGTGTGATTCTCAGACTGGGCAGGTAGGCACATTCCTTGTGGATTTCCAGAAATGGTAAATTTCTCCCAGCTCCTTCTACATAAAAATAGGGAATTTTCACCTCAAAGAACACTCCCAAAATTCAGAGCAGACAGGGGCACCCTGTGTTTCTGAGGTATCTGGCCTGTGTTTCTGAGGTATCTCGCTGGGGCCAAGCTCAAAGGTCTCCTCTTCCCTGTGATCACCCTGAACCCTTGAAACCTCTTTCTGGCATTTTCTTTCCCCCAAACAAATTGCTCCCAGGGTTTCTAAAGAGCATAATCTCCCAATTTTACATCCAAATTGTAGTTTGAAAGGGCTCAGGAGAATCTTGCACATTCCAGGTGCTACTTGGCTGTTGATGCTATCGACCTCTGAATATTACAAAACCATTTAACTGCTTCCAATACACAAATGGAAAGACAAAAGATAAACATTTTCAACATCATAAGGAGAAATTGGGGTGTTAAACATGAGTCAGGGATCCTCTACAGTTCAGTAAAACCTGCAGGGCATCCTCCATTTGATTTCAAAGTCTGAGTCATTCTTAAGATGATGATTTCTTCTCCTTGGGGCCACATGAAACCCACCCTTTCCACAGGCTTGCCCAATGGCCATTTTCTTGGTTCCACCCTCATCAAGCATCTGGGTGTCGACCAAGCTTCAGACCTCACCACCCAAGAGTGTTGGGGTGATTGCCACAACTTACCCAATCTTTGGGTTAGAGTCTTAGCCTCCCCAGTACAGTGAGGTGAAGACAACATTCCCCCTAAACTTTGGCATATAGGCTCAACCCTCTCAGAACAATAAGTTGACCACCTGGCCTTCCCTAACCTTTGGCATACAGGCTCAACCCTCTCAGAGCAATGGGTTGACCACCTGGCCTTCTCTAATCCATGGGGGACAGGTACACCCCTCTCAGACCAATGGGGTGTTGACCTTAACCACCCTAATCTTTGAGGAATGTGCTCCAACCTCCTTGCACCCTGGGGTGGCAAAACTCTTCCTGAACATCGGGTGGGGACATCCACCTTCTTCAACTGCTAGGGAAAACTCACCCTCTCTGCACCATGTGGCATCAAAACTTTCTCAGAACATCAGGTAGGAACATCCACCCTCTTAAACTGCAGGGGCAAACTCACCCTCTCTGTACACATGGGTGGGGCTCCTCTCTTGGCCCAAGGAGATGTCTTAAGTCCAGATCTCTGCTTCCACGGTTTTCTTCTTAAAGCTGATTCTCCTTCAATCTCTCCTTTCCATGTCCTCTTTTGTCCAAGCAGACAGTGGTTTTGTTCATACAGCTCTCTCAAAAACTTTGTTGGTTTAGCATGCAGGAAGGAAGGGTCCAAGCCATCAGATAGTAAGACTTTCCACAAGTCTTTCCTAGATAACTGCATCTTCAATTCTGAGTTATGAGTTCCAAGTTTAGTAAAGTCTTCAAATAGGGCATTTTCATCTGGGAATTTGATTTCCACAAACTTGGAAGTTCCAGAATAAGTTTCTGTTTTCTTTGTGCCCAAAAGTTGAGTCCTTAGTGTATTTCTCTCATCTAGTATTTTGCTATAAGCTGCAAGGAGAAGCCAAGCCACATTCTCCGAGTTTACCTTGGAAAGTTCTTTAGCTAAATGCTCTGGTTTGCCATTTTTAAATTATGTCTTCCATATAACACAAGGAGTTAATCTTGTTAAATTCTCTGCAACTTTAAAACATGGATCACCTTTCCTCCAGTTTCCAATAAAAGTTTCAAGACTTACTTCTAAGGCATCATTGAAAGTCTCTTTAGCATCAATATTACTATCAACAGTCTCTTCAAAGTGGTCTAGGCCTTTTCCATCAAGCATTTCACAATTCCTCCAAAAAATACCCCTTATCCATTTATAAAACTGTTCCAACATTTTGGTAATTATAAAAGCACTATCCTACTCCTGGTACCAAATCCTGTATTAGTCAGCTAAAGGGGTGCTAATGTAAAATACCAAAAATTGGTTGGTCTTTATAAAGGGTATTTATTTGTGGTAGAAGTCCACAGATACCAGGCCATAGAGTGTTAAATTTCTTCTCTCACCACAGTCCATTGCCACGTGTTAGAGCAAGACAGCTGCTGGCGTTTGCCAGGGTTCAGGCTTCTGGGGTTCCTCTCTTCCCGGGGCTGCGTTTCTCCCCGGGCTTAGCTCTTGTTTCCTCCACAAGGTCAGCTGCAGACGATCAGGTGAACGGCTTGCTTCTCTTCTCCTGGGGCCTTCTTTCAAACATCAAACTGCTTCTCAAAAGACTGCTTCAACTGTCCTTTGCCTTGCCCTTTATATTCAATTCCCCACCCACCAAGGGGTGGCGCTCAATGCCCTAATCCTAACCTAATCATGCCCAGATTAACATATCAGTTTACAATCATGATTCAATTATATTTTTGGAATTCATAATTACATCAAACTTCCACAGTCATGAACCCTTCTTCCATGTTTCGTTATGAGTATGACTGTATATGTACACAAAATTAATTTCTTTGTTTTCTTCCCCAATCTTTTCCCCTATCATGAAAAGTTGTATTAATCCCACATCATAATATTTAAGGATGTTGAGTTTAAGAGTGACTATCATCCAAGGACTTTCACCGTGTTCTGTAGAGAATTAATGCGTTTCCGGTTGTACGCAGGGGAGTTGAACATTGTTAGGCGGAAATATATATTTATGCTTGTCTGTTATTGTTTTTACTTAGAGACTAAGTATGGTTTAGAGTAATGTGTATGATTGCCGAGTTGACAAGGGGTGGACTGTGATGGTTAGGCTAATGTGTCAACTCGGCCAAGTAGTTGTGTCCAGGTGTTTGTTCCAGTAAGCACTGCTCTAATTGTAATACAAGAGCATTTATAGACTTCAATCACCAGAGAGTTTACTGTGTGGATGGCTGATTACATCTGCATCAATCAGGGAGATTACATTATCAATGGGTGGTGCTTTTATCCAATCAGTTGAATGACTTAAAAGTGGAAGTGATTTCAACATTCACAGAGAATTTCCCAGCTCATATTTGGACAGGCAACTTCTCCCAGAAACTCATCAATGACCTTTCATCGGGCTTTCATCGGAGCCACTGGTTTGCAGCCTGCTTGCAGAATCTGGACTTGTGCATCCCCATGGTCACATGAGAGACTCTTTTAAAATTTCATATATTGATAGATATCTCCTGCTGATTCTGTTTCCTGAGAGAACCCTGACTAATACAGGTACATATGAAAAACCCAAAGCTAATATAATTTTCAATGGTGAAATCCTAAAAGCTTTCCCTCTGAGATCAGGAAGAAGACATGGATGTCCACTATCACCACTCCTATTTAGCATTGTCTTAAAAGTACTTGGGTGAGTACTGAGTCAAGAAAAGGACATAAAAGGCATCCAGATTGGAAAAGAAGAAATAAAAACTTCATTATTTACAGATGACATGATCCTATACATAGAAAGCCCTGAGAAATCGACAACAAGGCTTCTAGAACGTATACAGGAGTTCAGTAATGTTGCAGGCTAAGAGATCAATGCTCAAAAACCAGTAGCATTTCTTTACTCCAACAATGAGCAAACTCAGGAGGAAATCAAGAAAAATATACCATTTACAATAGTAACTAAGAGAATCAAATACCTAGGAATAAATTTAACTAAAGATATAAAGGACTTATATACAGAAAACTACACAACACTGTTAAAGGAAATCAAAGAAGACTTAAATAAATGGAAAAATATTCCCTGTACATGGATAGGAAGACTAAACATCATCAAGATGTCTATCCTACCCAAACTCATCTACAGATTCAATGCAATCCCAATAAAAATCAACACTGTATTTTTTAAGGAACTGGAAAAACTAATCACAAAATATATTTGGAGAGGTAAGAGGCCCTGAATTGCCAAAGACATATTGAAAAAGAAAAATGAAGTTGGAGGTATCACACTTCCTTACTTTAATACATACTACAAACCTACAGTGATCAAAACTGCATGGTATTGGCACAAGGATAGACCTACTGACCAGTGGAACCGAATTGAGAGTTCTGATATAGATCCTCACATATACAGTTATCTGATATTTGACAAGGCCATGAAGCCCACTCAGTTGGGAGAGAATGGCCTCTTTAACAAGTGATGCTTGGAGAACAGGATATCCATATCCAAAAGAATGAGAGAAGAATACCATCTCATACCTTATACAAAAATCAACTGAAGATGGATCAAAGATCTAAATATAAGAGCCAAAACCATAAAGAACTTGGAAGATAACGTAGGAAAGCATCTACAGGACCTTGTAATAGGAAATGGTTTCATGAACTTTACAGCCAAAGCACGAGCAGCAAGAGAAAAAATAGATAAATGGGATCTCATCAAAATTAAAAACTTCTGCACCTCTAAGGATGTTATTAAGAAAATAAAAAGGCAGCCTACCCAATGGGAGAAAATATTTGGCAACCATATATCTGATAGGAGCCTAATATCCTGGATATATAAAGAAATCCTACGCCTTGAAAATAAAAAGACAAACCACCCATTTAGAAAATGGGCAAGTGACCTGAAAAGACACTTCAAGGAAGAAATACAAATGACTGAAAACCACATGAAAAAATGCTCAACATCACTTGCTATCAGGGAAATGCAAATCAACCCTACAATGAGATACCATCTTACACCCATCAGAATGGTAGCTATTAAAAAAACAGCAGACACTAAATGTTGGTGAGGATGTGGAAGAATAGGAACCATCATCTACTGCTGGTGGGACTGTGGTATGTTCCAGCCACTGTGGAGGACAGTGTGGCAGTTCCTCAGAAAACTAACAATAGATCTTCCATATGATCCAGCAATTCCACTGCTGGGTATATACCCAGAAGAACTGAAAGCAAAGACACAAACAGATATATGCACACGAATGTTCATAGTGGCATTGTTCACAATTGCCAAAAGTTGGAATGAGCCCCGGTGCCCAACAACAAATGAATGGATAAGCAAAATGTGGTACATACAGGCAATGGAATATTACTCAGCTGTAAGAAGGAATAAAGTGCTAACACATGGAATAACGTGGATGAATCTTGAAGACCTTATGTTGAGTGAAGCAAGCCAGGCATTGATGGATGAACAGTATATGACCTCACTGATTTGAACTGAGAAAAGTGAGCAGTCTCTGAGAACCATTGTCTGAAAGATAGGTTAACAAGGGAGAGAAAGAGAAGAGTAGGCTGTGAGCCATCACCCATATGGACACAATCTATGGTAAAGGGATAGAGTATAGTTGCATATTGAAGGATAGGACAGATGGGTAGTGATATTACTGGGTTTGGTGGTGCAGGATTGACAGGTGTGTAGATTAGGAAGGGCAGTTTGGAATACCCAAGGTATGTAACTATGAATCTTATCATTCCATGAGTAAAGACAGGAGAGTGTCATATGCCCCAGGGGGAGGGGGAGGAAGAAAGAGAAAAGAAGAAATGGGGTATTTAGTGGTCATGGGAAAGGTTTTTTATTACCTTACAGTAATGCACATGGATATGGTAAATATCATCAAAACTTACTAAACTGCATCGTCTAAACTGTAAACTATAGTGTAAACCATTGACAATTTTAGTTGCTATATTTTACTGTCTATATAACAGTTATGACAATGATAACATTCATTTTTAAAAAAAGGTTTTAATATGGGGTGGGGAAGAGGGAAGGTGGGTGGGTATGTGGGAGTCTCTAGTGTTCCATGTGTGACTTTGCTGTGACCTAAAACTTATTTGAAAATTAAATGAAAACTTGGGGGACACTGGGGAATGAGAGGGGGAAGGTGTTATGGTACACTGGACATCCAATAATACAGTGATAAAAGGAAAAAATATTTTTTTTAAAAGGGAATTAATTTTTTTTCATTTTTTTGAATGTCCCAATCTGCTAATTATATTTTGTTTTTTTGTTCGTTTGATTGTTGGTGTTGTTTTTTCCTGAGTTTCCTTGTGTTTATATCTTGCATTTGAGCTTATCATTGTTGCTTCTTTTTCCTATTAAGTGTATTTGATTATTATATGGGTTACATGTTTGGGAAGATTTGGATCACCGAAAGGTTACAATGGGAGCTGAAGAAGATTACTGGGTGAGGGGTGTCTGGGAGGGGGATTCATGGGATTAAGTTCATCTGAATATACATGAAAGATATATAAAAATGTTCAAATGATCAAAGGATGGGACATGGTCATGGTGGCTGGACAATCACTCAATAAATGAGGAAATCTGAATTCCAAGCCTGGAGAGCTCTGCCACATTCTCCAAGGGAACAGCAATAGTCCTCTGAGTGCAGGGACAGTGTCTGTCAAAAGAGGATGGCCCACTGATGGGTTCTTGTTATTGATGACTAGCCTTATGAGTCTTTGCTCTTGTAATTGAAACTTAGCCTACTGTTATGGGGTGCCTAAGGTTTGCCATCTGAGAGCCTCATTGTTGCTCAAATGTGGCCTCTCTCTAAGCCAAACTCAACATATGAATGCATTACCTTCCCCCCAACGTGGGACATACTCCCAGGGATGAGCCTCCCTGGCAATGAGGGATTAATACCAAGTGCCAATTGGCAACATGACTGGAAAAAGACCTTGAATAAAAGGGGTAAAAGGTAAAGACAAATGAGTTCAAGTGGCTAAGAGACTTCAAAGAGAGTCGGGAGATCATGCCAGAGGTAACGTTTATGCTCGTGTCAGTAGGATCTCATAGAACACCAAAGTGTATATCACCCCACACAGAGGGGCTCCTGAGGGCTCTGGAGACACCCAAGCCCTATATAAGGGGGTAGAGCCCGAGACTGATGCCTTATCTGTGGGCTCTATTTTGGAATCTGTGCTCCTGAGAGTGACAGAGTTGGACTCAAATAAGTCCTCCCTGCACATGGTTCATCAGTCCCTTCTATTCAAACCTATATGTGATGCTGGAGTTTTTAGGTGTACTTCCAGAGACTGGAGCCTCTGGCTTACCTATGTGCCAGCTGTGCCTGGAATCTCGGTTGAGCTGCAACTCCTACCCTACAGCTCAATGGACTCATCCAAGTCACCTGGCAAGGAGACAACAATGGGTAACGGCCATCCAAGAGAATGGAGAGGGCCTGCAGCTGCAGGCAGGATAATCCCACCCACCATATCCATGGGCTATAAGCCCTCTCTCACTTGGAGATGGAGTGGACATCACCATCCCAGTCCCCCCTCAGGATTGGGGGAATAACTATGGACTAGAGTGGACTTAATGGTATTCTGTTGTACACATATGGTGATTCTAGCAATGGAAGAAATTATAGCAGTGAGGTGGAGCCGGTGGCCACTGGACACTTTTGGGGCAGGGAGAGGAAGTGCAGTTGAAATACAGGGGCTTTTTTGGGACTTGGGGGTTGTCCTGAGTGCCATTGTGGGGACGGATGTAGGCCATTTTAAATCAGCACACACCATTCAGAACTGTGTGGGAGAAAGTGTGGTCTATGATGTGAACTGTGGTCTATGCTTGTTGGCAAGGCCCCAGGATGTGTATATCCATTGAGGGTGATGAACCACACTGATGAAGGATGTTTGTGTGGGATGTTGTGGGAGGTGTGGGTGGGGAACATGGGAATCCCTGTAATTTCTGTGTAATATTTAGGTAATCTAATTTCCTTTTAAAATATATATATATATATAATAAATAAATAATAAAAAAAAGAAAAGAAAAAAAAACTACACTGCGATTTTTAGGTTGCATGCATACAGAACTATATCCAATACAAATAGGGCAGTCTATAAAAGTAAAGTTAAATATTTTATAAGTTTCCCTTCTTCTTTTGGCTTTAAGGGTAGTCATATATCTATAGGTCCTGGAAAATGGTGAGATTGATTAAGATAACTTGAGTAAGACTCATCGCTCCAAGTTAACAGCTCTACAAGAGATGGGTTGGTTATATATGCCCAATAAGTGTAATTATGATGTGGTATCTTACCTTGACCTAATACTTTACCTATAATTAATCCAATGTAAAACCACCATGTCCATAGTTTAAGTTTTGGCAGCATCTTCAACTCTAGGCTTGAGTCCTCTAGAGGGGATTCACTGTTGTTCTCCTGTTTCTGTAAAGATAAGAGCAAAACCCCGGCCCAAAATTTTACCTCTCCTTTTTCCCATTTATTGGTTTTTCTTTTTTCCAATATATTGCTTGTCCACATTTTTCATTTTCATTCTTTTTGTTAACCTCCCAACGTCTTTCTGTTCCTGTGTTTGTTGTCTATTAAGAAATTTAAGGTAAACAATGCTTTAGGTAGTTTGTATTTAGCAGATTCTCCTCCATCTCCCCCTTTTTTATTTTTGCAACATTAATTTTATTGTTTATAAACTGGGGTTTAACTGTTATATTCCAATTTTTTATAATATGTTTACATACATTCATATGCTTACCAAACCAGGGGATACACTGATATATTTGGCTTATTGTTGGTTAGAATTCTTGATAGATACAAGATAAATGTTAATATGTATATTTAGTTTAATAAACCTATACTGTATAATTAATTAAAGATTAAGTTAATATTGATACTTACCAATATTTAACTTTTAGCTGGGAAAAGTTGAGTTAGCAACTGATACTAGAGTTTTGGTTGACTGTTTTTAGGATTAATTAATTTGATACTCTAGATGCCAACTTGTGAGTATTTTGCTAATTCCTGAGGAAGGGGCCAGGAAGGAACACAATACTTGTGCAGTATATTTTAAGGTTTATGCATCAGTCCCTGGGAGAGTGGCCAGCTCCTCCAGGGAGGAATACAACACCTTTTGAAATATACTTTATCTTTTAGAATTTGTTACAAAACATCCTTGATGTGCTTACTATTTTAGTTTCCATGTATTATTATTATTATATATAGCAGAGGTGGAGTAAATCAGACAAACTTAAGTTAAAGCATTTGCCTTTGGACTTTTAGGTAGAGAGGTAGTTTTATAACACATATTATTATATTTTAAAATAATGAAAATTATGATTAATAACAGTATACTTTTATTTAATATTACACTGAAACATTATTAAATTTTCAAAAATTTTATACACTTTTAAAGTATTCATATGACCTTTTTATTCATATAACTTTAATTGTCATAAAATTAGAAAATTTCTTTTAATTGTACAACAGTTTTAAATACTTCATTCAACTTATGTCACAGGAACTTAACTATTTTTAGTATTTTATCCTTTTCTAGGTAACAGACGAAATAATTTGTAACAGTTTGAAATAAAAAGCTTTTTTCAGAAAGCAGGTTTAAACATTATGTTCTTTTAAAAGGCATAAAACTTGTTTCTTCAAGGAAATGTTAAGGTTAAAGCACAAGAAGCTAGCCTGACAAAAACACCCTCTCCTCTGCACACTGATTACCTAGGAAAAAAACCTCACACAAACTTCCATTAAAACAGACCATCGACTTGAGAAACTTTAAGAAAGAACAAAACTTTAACTTTGTTTTAATAACTTAGTCATTTTATCTTATGATAAAATTACTTTATTTTCTTTAATAATAAAATCACATTCTATATACCATTTATACTTAAGTTACCACAATGGTTTTGGAAACTGTTTTTAAGCAAACTTTTGACAACATGCAATTACCATTAATATTAAACAAACTTGTTAGAATAAAGATTTAGTTTGTTTATAACTATTTTTATTATTTTAAATTAATACCCATATTTATTTATTAATATAAGCACTTATTTATTGTTGGCCATTTGAATAGAGCTCTTTTAATAATTTTTGTTCATCAATTTAATATTACCATCTGGAGGTATTAAAATATACAGACACTGAATAACCAGACAAACACAAAACAAGTTACAACACATTAATAGAAACATACATTTTGATTTTATTGCTTTTGAGAATTTTTCTGGAAACTGTATTGCTAAATTTTCTAACTTTTCCAGTGGTTTAATTTTATTAGCTTTTATCATCCCACAGCCTTATCATTATGTAAGCAGTAGGAGGTTTATAAAGTTCCTGTTGGTTTTGTCATGATACGATATTAGCTTCATCAGCCCACCAAATCTTAAATTGTAAAAATTCTGCTGGGACTAAGAACAGCTCGAGCTAACAAATCCCAGTCCCAGGGTATTAATCTGTCTGCTTGTGCCATTCCTTGCACCAATCCTTGAGTATAAGGAGAATTTACAGCATATTGAGTGCATGCTTGTTTTAATTCTTTGATAGCTTTAAAAGCAATAGGAGCATGCTCATATTGTACACCCCCTTGGGGATTGTCAGCATCTACTGGAATTTGAGTAACTGTTACCGGAAAGGTAGAAAAGAGTTGCATAGCCTCTGAATCTTCCTCTCTACTTCTCTGTGCTATACTTTTCATAATTGAGGAGGATGGTGCTGGCACAAAAACAGAAACTTTTGGAGGGTCATCAAATGTTGTAAAAAATGGATCAGTAGATACCTTAGGCGGTGCAGATGCTGGTTCAAAAGACAATAAATCAGAATTTGGAGTAGATGGCATAGTGACTGCTGGAAAAGTTCCATAAACTTCCTTTTTCCTTTCCTTCTTTTTATTAGACATGAGTTTTTCTCTTTTTGCCTGTTCATTAACCTTTTTCATATATATTTTCATTAAAATCACCATTAGCTTGTTCTGCTATTGGTCCAGCAATAGCAGTATCCTGTTTACAATCTTCATCTTCATCTGATTGCAAAGGTTCAAGAGCAACAGAAATAAGGCTACACGAAGACCATACATGAAGGGGAATTATTTCTCCCTTTTGATGAGCCCTTTTTAAAGATTTCATCACTAACTTTCATTGTTCCAGGTTTAAAATATCCTGCCCTTGTGGCTGAAACCAATAACAATGTTTCTGCACAAGAGAAACAAGTTCCTCAAAAGCCGAAGATTTAATAGTTACACCGGTGCTTTTTAATAAAGTTTTTAACACTCTAGAGAACTCTTCAAAGTTCAACTGCTGATTACCCATTACCCTGATGATTCCAAGGATGAAGCTTACCTTTTCTGTTTTCTTTTTCTTTAAAACCACTCTCAGGAGCTCCTTGCTCCATGCACTGACTGAAAGAAAAGTTTTGTTTTCAGTGTCCCTGTTCAGGCGCCATATGTTTCCGGTTAGGAACTGGGTCCATGAAAACAGTGCCATGGATGAGAAAGAAAGAATAAGACAAAGAGAAGAAAAACTGGGATCAGGGGACTCTCCATCTGATATGGAGAGAAGAGTCCAGCCACCTCATGAAGTGTGGCTTTTATTTGGCTTTAGAACAAAGAAAATACATGTGAGCATGTACAAGGGTAATAGGCACTTAACAGTTACATTTTGCTGAAATCAACAAGTCTTAAAGGTTGAAATTAGCAAGTCTTAAAGGTCAATGGCTCAGTTCTTTACATTTCTGCAATTCACAGGCATTGTCTCAGGATGTTTCCACACCCAGCTCTTATTAGTATGAAACTGGAGAGCTTGTTTATTACATTCCAAGGCAACCTGCTTTCTGTCAGTAGTCATGGCCTTTAATTGAAACTCCATCATTCATTCCTCAATTTTGGGGTTTGGGAACAATGTCTATTCTGACTGTGGGGAGGCTGTGCAAGGTGAATTACCCTGTAGCATCAGAAATCCCCAAAACATCATTTCCTTCTACTTCATTATTTAGCTTTCTAAGAGTATCCATAGAGAACACTGAAACTGAATGGATTTAAATCCATTAAAAGTTCAGAAGCAAAGACATTACATGGAAGCAAGTCAAAGGACTCTGGCATGTCCTTGGATAGTATATACAAGATGGATTATCCTGAAATGGGTTTATGGATAATAATTTATAATAAAACTTTCAAACACTGCAATGGTGTTTTAGTCTGGTACAGATGTAGATGGGGCACACCTCAGGGAAACCCTCAGGAATTTGAAAATTGAAGTCAGGAATAACATCAGTCTTACACATGAAGAAATTGTGGAATTGTGCAATTTCTAAAGAACACCAAACAAAAGGAGCAGTTTTCTTTGTGTGGTTCTAAGCCATGGAACAAATAGAACTACTGACCTGAAAAAAATTAGCAATTTCTTCAGAGGGGATAATAGTAGAAGTCTAATTGGAAAATCTAAATATTTCATTATTCAGCCCTGCAGGATACAGAGTTGGACTGTGGCATTGAGATAGTCAGTGGTTTTGATGATGACATGGCATATAAGAAACTACCAGTTGAGGTGGATTTCTTCTATGCATATTGTACAGCATTTTTTACTATTCCTGGTGAAATTAAAAGGATGGAACTTGATTCATCCAGTCACTTTGTGCTAGGCTGAAAATATATGCTCACAAGCTTGAGTTTATGCACCTCCTTACACAGGTTAACCAAAAGTTAGCCAGAGAATTTGAGTCCTACTCCCTTGATGATACTTTTTGTGCAAAGAAGCAGATTCCATTTACTGTGTCCATGCTCACAAAGAAATGGTATTTTTTTTATCACTAAAGAAATTTCCCATATAATTTTATCTATACATTTAGATAAATCCACCCATGTATCTGTCTCTTTTTATTGACCTACTTTCTAAATATTTTGGCATTAAGTTGTATATATCACACTTCTTGGATAGAAAATGCTTCCAAGTATCTTTCCTAAGAACAAGAATATTCACTTATGTACCTCTGCTTCAGTCTGTGTGGAGACTGTGCAAAGTGAATTACACTGTGGCATTAGAAATGCCATTACCATCATTTCCTTCTACTTCATTATTTAGCTTAATAAGAGTGTCCATAGAGAACACTGGAACTGAATGGATTTGAAATACTTTAAAATTTCAGAAACAAAGAACTTCCATGGAAACAAGTCAGTGGACTCTGGAATATCCTTGGACAGTAGTTACAAAATGGATTATTCTGAAATGGGTGTATGGATAATAATTTATAATATAATATTCAAGCCATAGAATGGCATTGCAGTCTGGTACAGATTTAGATGGAGAAAATCCTTTAAGGCCAAATGCAGCATAAATAGAGGGACAAGTTTGTAACTATAAGGTGCAGAAATGTAGCTTGCCCTGCTACCTAAGTATCCTCATATGTCTCTATGCAAATCATTTGTGCATTCCAACAAAACACATGATGAGATGTTTTGCAAAAACCTCAAACCATAGATTATTAGCCACAGGAGATGAAAAAAAGGACACACTAAAATACAACTTATATAATAAACAGTGGAATGTAAGGAAACAAGAATAAATTGATCAACTGGGCACTCCATAATTAGAAAGAAGATGGTTTGATCCTGAGCACACCACACAGCTTATGGGATGAAGGCAGGGGCATGACCCATGTATTAAAAAAGGGAATGGCAGCTAGTTTCTTCATACATACAAAAAGGAGGATGCCCCCAAGGCAGGAGTCTCCAAGGGAAAAATTAACCAAATCAGAAACTTCTGAATGGGAATTTTCTAAAGGTGATGAGAGTTGCAGTAAAAACCATAGTACTCTGCTGTAAAATATTTGAGCATGTTAATTCATTTTTTTTTGAAGTTTACACCCAAAGCAAAATAATGGTAACATTTTACAGTCTTCTCTGAAATGAAAGGACCATGGCACACAGCATTTTAGAAATCATTGTCTCTGAGGCCCTCCTTTGATGCATTGCAAAAATGAAGGCCAGAGAGAAGCAGATCACACAGCCAGGGAGCACAAGCTGCCAGCATCCTCTCTGCCAAGGTGCTGAGCTGTTCCTGTCTCATGGTGTCTCACTGGATTTCAACCTGACATTTCAGATGAGTTTTCCTTTTTGCTCAAAGAAAGGAACTCATATTTACAATTGACTGTTATTCCTTTTGACTAGTTATACAGCTTTTTTTCTAGGTAAATGCAACATGAAACTTAAAATTTGCTCCAGTGTGATGATTTTGTTAAAATTTGGTTTGAATAGTCATTTCAAAAGTTAAATTTTACCTTAAAAAAAGAGACATCATTGAATTTGTAAAATCATTTTTATTGATATATATTTATGAAGCATACAATCCATCTAATGTGCACTATCAATATTATTTAGTATAATTACATAGTGTGCATTCATCACTTCAATCACTATTAGAGCATTTTCATTACTCCACTAAAAATATTAACAAAAAACAGAAAAACAAAGAAAAACTCTACCCCTTAATAATCACCTCTCAGTCTCTCTATCCTTCCCCTGCCTTATATAGCTGCTATTGTTTATGTCTCTTTAATTTATTTGTATTTGTATTTTGTATAGATGGAGTCAAACAATATGTAGTACCTTTTGTCTAGTTTCTTTCACCTTACTATATTTCCATTTTTTAACCCTTTATGGAAGATTATTAATATATATCTACATACTATTATCCATAAATTTGCTTATATTGTATTTTTGCCTCATATTAATATATTATAACATTAACATATATTTCTTAAGTTTCAATGAAAAACAGACTTATGTATGCAATATTACCCTAAGTCATATTTCACATGAGGCCTCACTATACTATACAGTCCCATGTTACATTTTTGAGTTTTTCTTCTGGTAATATACATGACCTTAGATTTTCCCTTTCAACCAGTATCATACCCATTTATTAGCAATTCTAGATACACATTGAAACACTATGATGTGCTTTCACCATTTCTATTCTTTTCCAAGGATTTATGAAAAAACTTTTTATGGATTCTGCACAGATTAAACCTCAGCTTTCCATTGACTAACCTTACTCTTTCTGTTAACTATATTCTAGTTAACGCCATGAGTTTACCAATATATTTAGTTCATAATAGTGAACATTCAGTGTTTGTCCTTTTGTGTCTGGCTTTCTTTACTCAACATAATGGCATCCAGGTTCATCCATGTTATCAAATGCTTCATGACTTCATTTTTTCTATAGCTGCATATGACTCCATTGTATATGCACACCACAAATTGTTTATCCATTGTTTATCATTTGTTGGTTGAAACCTGGGTTGTTTCCATGCTTGGGCAATTGTGAATAATGCCACTGTGAACAACATTGTGAAGATGTCTGTTTCCATCACTGCTCTGTTATTCTCGGTATATGCATAGTAGTTGTGTTACTGGGTCACAATGCAATTCTGTATTCATCTTCCTTAGGAGAAGCCAAACATTCCTCCAGAGTGACTGTACCTTTCTACTTTCTAACCAACAGTGAATAAGCATTCCTATCACCTCACATCTTCTCCAACACTTGTAGTTTTCCATCTTTTAAAAATGTTATTTATTTATTTCCCTCCCTTCATTGTTTGCACTCGCTGTCTGCTCTCTGTGTCTCTTCATTCTGTGCTCTCCATGTCTCCTCATATTCCTTCTGAAAAAATTTTCATGATGTTTTTACCATTTGCATTTCTTCTTTGGACAAATGTCTATTCAAATCTTATACCCATTTTTTTAATCAGGTCATTTGTCTTTTTATTATTGAGTACTAGAATCTCTTTATGTATCATGGACATTAATCTCTTATCAACATTTGATTTCCAAGCATTTTATCCCATTTAGTTGGTTGTCTTTTCACCCTTTTGACAAAGGCCTTTGAGGTGCAAAAGTGTTTAATTTTGAGGATGCCCTATTTATCTATTTTTTCTTTTGTTGTTAGTGCTTTGGGTATAAGTTTTAAGAAACCCCCACCTACCACAAGGTCTTGTAGATGTTCCCTTATATTTTCTTCTAATAGTTCTGTGGTCCTGGTTTTTATATTTAGGTATTTGATTCATTTTGATTTGATTCTTGTATAGGGAGTGAGGGAAGCATTCTCTTTCATTCTTTTGGTTATGGAATCCAGTTCTCCCAGCACCATTTGTTGAAGAAACTATTTTGTCCCAGTAATGCAGACTTGATAGGTTTATCAAAAATCAGTTGGTCTTAGAGCTGACTCTATTTCTGGACTTTCAATTCTATTCCACTGATCAGTGTGTCTAATTTTATGCCAATACCTTGCTGTTTTAACCACTGTAATATGTTTCAAGGTCACACAGTGATAGTCCTTCCATATCACTCTTCTTTTTTAGGATGGTTTTGGCTATTCAGGTGCACTTTCCCTTCCAATTAAAGTTGGTAATTATCTTTTCTATTTCTGTGAAGTAGGCTGTTAGAATTTTGATTGGTATTGCATTTAATCTATAAATCAGTTTGTGTAGGATTGACATCTACACCACATTTAGTTTTCCAATCCATGAACACAGAATGTTTCCATTTGTTTAGGTCTTCTTTGATTTTTTTAAAGTGTTTTGAGAGCACATTTCTCAAAGAAATTTCCACATTATCAAAGTTTTTCTTTTTTAATTTTACAAACATGACTGATCCAAACTTTAGCCTTAGAGGCAGAAGGAGGGTGGGCCTACTGCCAGGCCCTGTGAATGAATGGTTGGAGAGGTGATGGTTGACCAGGGGAAGTCCTTCCTTGGAGTCAGGAAATAGTAAGTTGGGGAGCTAGTGTGGGAGTGCCAGTTGGGGCTGGAAGAGTACACACAGGGGCTGGCAAAGAAGACTGGAGTGCCAGGCAAGAGGCTCAGCAAAGGATGATTTATTAGGGAGATTTTTATCTTGGATGACAGAAAACAATCTACTCAGAGAATGTGGAAGGTCCCTGGTCCCACAACTATGGCATCCACGATTTACCTTTAGATTCAAAGATTCACAGCTGCTTATAACGGCATTTAGTGGGTCACGGACGTTCCTTATTATGTAGGAAGACCTTAAAAACAGATCTTGTAATTCAGGAAACAGATAAACATTGATTAATGTGGTATGCTCATCTATGCAGATAAACTATAGCTACTGGAGAGAAACTAGTTTATCACCAGATTTGCTTAACTGAAACTTTAGAGGACATCATCTATTTTCATAGAAAGCCCCTTCAGTCCATTGTTTTTATCTTCTGAAAAGTCTCTGTCATTTCCCAGCAATGCCAAATATAGGTGGTCATTTTATTTAACTTAGCACATTATTTATTTATTTAATTTATCACATTAATTTCTAATGAACTGTGTATGTTTTTAGGGGAAAATTTATTAAAAGTTAACTGAGACATAAGCTCTGATTCTTATTCTTTTTTAAAAATTGGATCATAATAGTAGTACACTTTCATCATGTTCTCTTTCTCTCTCTCTCTCTCATTCCCTTTGTCTTTAAAAGAATGTAATAGGCAACTGTAAACTCTCCACCAAAAACAAAAAGTAGATTCTTCACATTAACTATCAACAATCATAATTTCTGAGACATATGTTATCCAATCCCTATGTTCAATTTCTGTTACTTCTGCCCCTTTCACTTCCTTTTTTTTCTTCTTCTTTCTTCATCACAGTCTGTTCTTATTATCCTCCTCAATTGTAATCACAAATGGTTTTGCCTTTGCATTATTTTCTTCTCTGTCAGCAAAGAAAGAAGTTGGAACACTTGAATGGAAATTAAAATTTCCTTAAATTTTAATTTCTCTTAAAAGGTTTACTACAATGTAAATTGAGGTACACAATCCCAGGTATTCTGAGTCAATAAATCTGGGGAGGGCAGAGATATTTGCATTTTCTAATAGACAACCAGGTTGTGCTAATGTTACAGGCCATTTGAGTAGCATTAATATAAAACTTATGTAGGCCAGATGATTCTTAATTCTGTAATTTTTAATATGTGTTCCATTAATTTTAACATTTTTCTTTTGGATTAATTTTCTCAAGGCTATGATGACCAAACATATGCTGAGTTATAACTCTTAATCTCCTCTCAATTAATATAACTTAGTTCTTCCAGAAATTTTCTGAGTAGTCTTTAAAGAGAGGCCAAGATAGATGAACTACTAGAGATACACTGAATTTTATTTGCTTAATATTTGCTTGGGATCATAATTTCTTCAATATAAGAAGCCAATCATTGTAAGATGTGTCATTGTACATGTCACAATGAAAATGGCTGCTAATTAAACTATGCCACAATGCTTAGAAACAGCTCATTTCAGGATACACACCTTTTCAGAAATATTAAAATGAGAATCATCTCAGCATTGAATAAATTTAGATATATCTTTGTCACTCTTTTATTTTAACCCTAGTGTCATTTTTTTAAATTTACCAAGTGAACATATCATAGATCTTAGAGCTTAGATCTGTATTTTTAAGGCTAAGAATATGATTGCATTTGTCTTTTCACAGAATAGCTTAATACATTGAAATCATTGTGTAACTGAGAAAATCATCATCCCCATTCTTCCAGATTCTAGAAAGGTTTAATTTTACAGTAAATATTTTTAGATTCTTTCCTTATCTTTTCTCTCTCCTTAGAGATTGAGTGAATTATCTGATTGTAAAGCTTGGGACTCTAGACATGAAAAGTTCAGCACCTCCCATTCTATCCTCTTTTCTAAAGCCAACTTAAGTATACTTTCTAGTGGGCTTGCCTTTCCATGCTCTACATTTCCTAGATGTACCAATTTCATTTGGGGAGTGTTTGCAATTGTGTAACTCTACCCATGAGTAGACTGGTAAAAGCAAATTTTCTGTTCTCTCTTTTAGATTTATTTTATTTTTTATTTCTATTCCCCCATTATTTTCACTGGATGTCTGCACTCTGTGTCTGTTCATTGTGTGCTTGTCTTCTTATTTTATATTTTAGTTTTAAGGAGGCACTGGAACTGAACCAAGGACCTCCCATATGGGTGGGAGATGCCCAATGGCTTGAGCCAATGCCACTCCCACGTTTTGTGTCTCTCATGTTTTCTTATTTTGTCTTTTCACTGCATCATCACATTGCACTCTCTTATCGCATCAGTGCACTGCACCAGCCCATCTTGTTAGCTTGCTGTCTTGCTAGTTTTCTTTAGGATGTACTGAGGAACCAAAGCTGGGACTTCCCATGTGGTAGGTAGGCACCCAACTGTGGGAGCCACATCCACTTCCTGACACTCATTTATAACAAATCCATTCTTGGTGTAAATATAAGGTCAATCCTGCAATCTAGTTTTGTGTGTGTGTGTGTGATTTTCCTGTATCCCATCTTTCCAACTTTCCAATTCCAGGTAACCAACCCAAATACTGAGTTGATTATTCCATTATAGTTTAGCTTTAATTTATCAATATGTATATGATAATTGTATGATTGCACAGTTTAGGATTGTTTTCAAGAGAAAAGAGAATCATCACATACAAGGGAAGCACAATAATATTAAGTGCTGATTTCTCATCTGAAACCATGGAGGGATAAAGACAGGGGTATAACATAGTCAAAGTACTATGTATAGAATAGCAAATCTGCATGTAAAATATGAATATGGGTAAAAGTGCATATATAAGACCATTTTTCTTTGAAGCTGAACAAATATATGTTAATAGTACAAGATGGTCATATCAGACCAAAAAAACCCACAAAACAGTATGCTAACTGAAAGAAACCAGACACAAAGTACTACAGGTTGTATGATTCCATTTATATAAAATGTAAATATAAATCAATTAATAAGGATAAAATTTGATTAGTGGTTTTGTAGGACTGGGGAAGGACTGCTAAAGGATGTGGAGTTTATCTTTGTAGAGTAATGAAATTGTTCTAAAATGTTTTTTTTATGAAGAATGCACAATATTTTGATTATACTAAGAGCCAGTGATCATAAACTTTGGATAGATTGTATGGTATGTGAATATATCACAGTAACACTGCTTAATAATTAAATAAATGTGCAAGAATAGCCAGAAATAGCAGCTATGTACAGCAGAGGAAGTATAGAGAGATTGAGAGGTGAATATTTTCTTGTTTGATTTTTTGTATGTTTTTTTGTTTATTATTATTGAAATAATGAAAATGCTTTAATAATGATTGAAGTGATGAATGCACAACTATGTGATTATATTAAATACCAGTGATTTTACACTGTATGAATTGTATGTTTTAATAATATGTATCAATTTTGTTGGGCACAGTCCTTCTGGACCCTTTGCCGGAACAAAAGCCCCAGGACCCAGACTTTTTGGTAGCTGTGGTGAAACAGACACCTTCCAGGAGAGGAGAGAGGGTGTTTGATGTCTAGTGTAGTAGTCCATGGAGTCCAGAGGGAACATAGATGGAGCCTGAGGGGTAATTGAGTCCTTCCTTTCTTAGGATCTGGGCAATGTCCTCAGAAGGCAGTCTGGTGTGGGGGCAGTGAATGGGAAAAGAGGAGACTCAATTTACACTGGCTCCAACACTAAATACTTCCAGCCATGAATTCTCTATCCAGCAAAACTGGCATTCAAAAATGATGCAGAGTTCAAAATATTCACAGATAAACATAAATTAAGAGAGTATGCCAATAAGAAACCTGCACTTCAAGAAATACTAAAGGAAGTTCTACAAGTTGAAAGGAAAAAACAAGGGAGAGAGGGTTGGAGGAGTGTTTAAAAACAACCAAAAAAAAACAAAACAAAAACAAAACAGAAACTAAAACAGAATATGACATAAATTAACCCAAAGAAAATATGGCTGAAGTAAGAAATTCTTTATGAGTAATAACACTGAAAGCTAATGGATTAAATCCATCAATCAAGAGACACTGATCAGCAGAAAGGATAAGGAAATATGATCCAGGTATATGCTGTCTACAAGAAACCCATCAGCGACCCAGGGATTCAAGGAGGCTGAAAGTGAATGGATGGAAAACAATTTTAAAAGCAAACAATAGCAAAAAAAAAAAAAAAAAAAAACAACAACGGCTGGCGTAGCTATTCTAATATCAGACAAAATAGACTTTAAATGCAAAACTCTTGTAAGAGACAAAGGTGAACACTATATATTAGTAAAAGGGGTAATCTCTCAAGAAGAAAGAACAATCAAAAACATTTATGCACCTAATCGGGGTGCCTCAAAATACATGAGACAAACTTTGGAAAAGCTAAGTGGAAAAATAAATGCCTATAGAATTATAGTTGGGGGACTTTAATACACCATTATCACCATTAGACAGAATATCTAGACAGAGAATCAATAAAGAAACAAAGACTCTGAATAATACATTAGAGGACCTGGACCTAATAGACATATACAGAACACTACACCCAAATACAGCAGGATTTACATTTTTCTTGAGTACACATGGATCATACTCCAAGATAGACCATATGCTAGGCCACAGAACAACTCTCAATGAACTCAGAAAGATTGAGATTATACAGAGTAATTTTTCTGACCACAATGGAATGAAACTGGAAATCACTAAGAGATGGAGAAAAAGATTAGGCACAAAGATATGGAAGCTAAACAACACACTCTTAGACAAACAGTGGGTCAAGGAGGAAATCTCAAAAGAAATCAGTAACTATCTTGAAACTAATGAAAATCACAACACATCAAAACCTATGGATGGCAGCCAAAGCTGTCCGGAGAGGGAAGTTCATTGCAATAAATACATATATTAAAAGAGAAGAGGCTTGCGAGATTCTTGGTTGAGAAGGCTATATAGCCATGGACAGGGATAGCTTTGGAGAGATGTCATCCCCTGTGATTCAGGAGGCAGAAGTGACAGACTGCATGGAAGCAGAGTGCTCAAAAAAGAGTTTTAATTCGAGCATGCCAAGAAGAAAATTTGGTTAACACTACACCAAGAAACCAGGTTATCCCTCAAACTCCCAGCTCATTTTGATCACCTTTTACTCCCCCGAACCGAAGCTTATTAAGGCAACCAGGTATTTCCTGCATTCTTGGAACAGGAGGAAGGCTTACCCAGTCTTCAGGGTTCTTGGGAAACCTGTCCATGGTAACTAATCTCGATGACAGTAATTGGGCAGCTGCATTTTCATCACAACGTTCAGGGCCCTTCACAAACCAAGAACCCAACAGTATAACAGAGGATGTAACTCTCAGTGCTGTCATGCTACGTGAAGATGATCCTGGAGAAGCTGCATCCATGAGTATGTTTTCTGATTTCCTGCAGTCTTTTTTGAAGCACTCTTCAGCTACAGATTTTGACCTCATAGAAGAATATGAAAACATTTGTGGCAGCCAGGTGAGTATACTGAGTAAAATAGTGAGCCAAGCAACACCAGGACTTCAAAAATTTTTAAAGACAGCCAGTATGCTCTGGCTTCTTCAACAGGAAATGGTCATGTGGAGGCTGCTGGCTTCTTTGTATAAAGATAAAATACAGTCTGCATTAGAAGATGAAAATAGGAGGGGCCAAGATGGCGTTAGTGTAGGAGGGCGCACATTGCAAGCTCCCAGAGCAAGGCGGATTGTGGACGGGGTCCTGCCCGGGGGTCTGTGCTGTGCACGCGTGGAGTGAGAAGCATGGAACATCTATCTGCGCGGATCGGTGGATGGACCAAACGGTGGAGATTCGTGAGTTTTGAGGCTGCCGGTTGAGGTTGGCACAGGCGGCTGAGCCCCGCGGTTAGGGGAAAAAAAATAAAACGGCCATTTGGAGCCACGGGCGGGGCGAAAAAGTTTTATTTTCTGGGGATCTGGCTGCCTTGGCACCCCTTGGACTTTGTGTGAACAGAGCAAATGAGCTAATCAGCACACAGTGAAAGGGAGGGGGGATTTTGGTCGGGAACGCAGCTGATTTCCCTAGCCACCCAGGGATAAGACCCTGGCCACTGTGGAGCCAGGAGGAAGGGACACTTCCCAAAAAAGGGAGGGTTCTGTTGGAAGACAGGGAAGGGTATTTTATATTTTTAGACATCGATCTGGCTGCCTGCACTGCCCCATAGCATTGGGAGCAGATAAGACGACCTGAAGCACCATTAGACTGAGAGCAGATGCGAATCTGCACTCAAACTGATTTACTGAGCAGCCCAGTGACACTGGAGCTCGGCGACAAAAGCGGCGGAATCCGCCGTCTTTAGCACTCCTCACTGACTAACATCAGAGCTTCACCTAATCTGGGGAGTCCGGAAAGTGGGACGGGCTTGATTAATTTCCAGGGGCCCAGCTAGGGTCCCTACCATAAGGGGGTTGGTCTAGAGGAGGAATTATTTTGGGTCCTGCATTTGGCTAAAAAAAAAAAAAAAATGTGAGGTCACCTCAACAAATGAAAAATAAATTCTTTTTAATTTAGTTTAATAGCTAAAAGATGCTTCAGGACCTGCATATAGAACCCTGTGGGGAAATTCATTGATAAACACAAGTAGGCAGGAAGGATCCACGTGGACCCTAGGGGAATCATTGACCCCCTTAGCTCTGTTTGACTGCTTGCCTGTGTGGATCTTTGGTTTCTCTCTGTTACTTTCTGGTCTATTGCTATTATCCCTGTTTTCCTCCCCCCTTCCTTTTTCCTTCTATTTTTTTTTTTAATAGCTGCAGCCAGCTGGACGCTTCTTTGCTGGGCTTCTTATTCAGTAATTTCCCACTTGCTGTATATATTGATTCTGTATTACAAACTATCGCTTATCCTTCCTGCATCTTTCTGCCTTCTGTTTTCTGTTGTGGCTCTTAGAGACAACATTTTTTCATAGGCCCACAACTTAAGGGTGTCAATTTCTATCCCATCTATTTTGTTTTCTTCATCTTCTTTGTTCTTTTTTTTTATTAGTATTAACTTTTTCCTTTCAGAACTTTCTCTACTATTTTTCTCCCTCCTCATAATTCTAGCCTTCTAAATCACTATATATATATATATTCCTCCATTTGTTTTCCCAGTCCATTGTAGGAACTCCATATTTTTTCCTAGTACTCTACACTGCCTACACAAGTTAAATATTGATCTCATTAAGTCTCATTTTGCCCCTCTTCTAAGTTTATCAATATTTCTATTACCCTTCTGCCTTTCTTACATCTTTTGATTCCTCTGGCCCTAAACTTTTGCCTTCAAGGGAACATAGAAAGAAGCAAGGAAATAAAATAAGAAGAAAAACTGCTAAAGAGAAAACTTAACTCACACGCAGAACCAACAGCTAAATAAAATTCTAGAGCATAGAGAAAAGCTAATCAATTGAACAAACCCATTAAGATAATATGATGACCAGAGGGCAACAGAAAAATACAAATGACTCTGAGAAACTGGAAAACATGGACAAGTCCAGTGCACAAAATAAAAACCAGGAAGAAATACAGTACATCGAACAACTAATCAAAGCTATCCAAACAAATATCATGGACCAACTTAAAGAACTGAAGGAAGAGATTAAAGATATAAAGAAGACACTGGGAGAACATAATGAAGAAATAGCTAACACACCTAAAAAGGTAATGGATATGATGGCGAACAAAGACACAAGTCAAGAAATGAAAAAGACGCTGGACTCACATGGCAGCAGACTTGAACAGGCAGAGGAAAGAATTAGTGATATGGAAGACAATTCAGTTGAAATCAAAGAGATTGTAGAAAAGATAGACAAAAAGATAGAAAAAATCCAGTATGGGCTCAGGGAATTAACCGATAATGCAAGACGCACAAACATACGCATTATGGGCATCCCAGAAGGAGAAGAGAAGGGAAAGGGAACAGAAGGAGTGTTGAAGGAAGTTATGGCTGAAAACTTCCCAACTCTATTGAGAGAGATGGATGTGCAGATCCAGGAAGCACAGCGCACCCCAAATAGTATAAATCCCAACAGGCCAACTCCAAGACATATACTTGTCAAATTGTCCAATGCTCAAGACAAAGAGAAAATACTCAAGGCAGCAAGAGAAAA